>WOVY01006627.1:0-28076 GCA_013436015.1 Rhipicephalus annulatus
CGAGAGTGCACGTCTGGCTTCTCTGCAGCACAGCGGCAGTTAGGCTATAGTGTTCTAAAATAATGAATAGTGAGCCAACTCTACGGGGAGAGGGTACGTTGCCGTTGCGCAAAAAATGTCAACGAGTTTTCGTTTTCTTGAGTGCCCGCATAGCGGCGCTACCATCATCAGCAATGGGTGCTTTCACCTTTTCACTCCGCATCTGTGTTGGCTGTGTGTCGTCGTCGCTGCAGGTTTACGGCCGAGCAGTGCTTTGTCAATACGTTCCATTTTTCAGTTCTTATAGTTGCGAATAATGTGGATTGGTAGTGAACACCTCGCGGTCATCGACACTTAGGGCGGAATGGCACCACGTCGCCAGAACCATTGTTATGCGCCCGGATGCCAGACGGGCCACGTTCACGTGAAAGGTGCTCCAAAACCGTCACTGTTCGTCGTTCCCAGGGATGAGAGACTCGGAAGACTGTGGGAGAAGAATTTACACCGTGCGGACAAGCCACTCGAAGACACAAGTGCGGTTTGTGAACTCCACTTCGAGCCTCGGTACGTAATTCGCGATTATTTATTTATTTATTTATTATACCCTCAGGGCCAGAGGCATTACAGAGGGGAGTGGTACAGAACAAAGGCATAACATGAGGTAGCATGGTTACAAAAAACGTTGTGTACATAAAAAGGAAAAGGAAAGACAAAACAAATTAGTATTATCGCAACAATGTGGTCACACAAACACAGATTAAACATCAGATATTTCTGCATATACAATATTGGCTAAGGCAGCACGGAACAGTCGGTTATCGGTGATACCCGCAATTTCAGCGGGAAGGTGGTTCCATTCCCGGGACGAACGGGGCAAGAATGACTGAGTGGCAGATTTTGTATGATAATAGTTAATGCCAACCTTGTGACGGTGGTCAATGGGAAATGTATAGTGGTTGGGGTAAGAGTTCGTTGCGCAGGAAGGAATGATAATATATTTTATGTAGCATGGTTAACCGAAAAAGTTTCCTGCGTGATGATAAAGAGGGAAGGGAAAGGCTGCTTTTCATTGAAGATATGCTGGCAGTACGGTTATAGTTTGACAGGATAAAGCGAGCGGAATTATTTTGAACAAGCTCGAGAGAAGCGATTAGATTTTCTTGGCTTGGATCCCATACTGATGCTGCGTACTCTAACTTGGGGCGTATTAAGGATTTGTAAAGCGATAATTTTAGTGACGATGGGGCTCTAGAAAAATTGCGGCGTAAGTACCCTAACATGCTATTAGCGTTGTTGATGATATGTTCAATATGTGTTGACCAGCTGAGATTAGTTGTAATGTGCACTCCAAGGTACTTATATGATGTAACTAGTTCTAAAGCTATGTTGTTTAGGTAATAAGTTGACTGATGCTTGGGGTTGCGGGATACATGCATAACTTTACATTTGTTAATGTTTAATTCCATCAGCCAAGTTTGGCACCAGTTAGAAACATCGGTTAGATCAGACTGAAGGATTCTAATGTCGTCACTATTATTAATCTTACGAAATATCACACAGTCGTCTGCAAACAAATGAATATTAGACCACAATTTTGAAGGGAGGTCATTAATATAGATAAGAAATAGAAGGGGGCCCTAGGACGGATCCTTGTGGGACCCCAGAGCGCACTTCGCTGAAAGAAGAGTTAAAGCCATTAACATGAACAAATTGGGTGCGGCGGGTAAGGAATGATTCAATCCATTGTAGCACGTTTCTATCAAGGTTGAGGTTACTTAGTTTGTGAAGTAGAAGTTGATGACAGACCTTATCGAATGCTTTAGAAAAATCTAAATAAATGCAGTCTGCTTGAGACGAACTGTCCAGGATAGTGTGCAGTTTTCAGTGAAGGTTATGAGCTGTGTTTCACAGGAGTATGTTTTACGAAACCCATGTGGCGCAGGAGTGAAAAAGGAGTTTGATTTGAGGAAATTTACAAGATTTGTGTATAATACATGTTCTAGAAGCTTGCAGCAGGTGCTAGTAAGGGAAATGGGGTGATAGTTAGTAGGAGAACATTTATTTCCGGATTTATAGATAGGAACCACCTTCCCGATTTTCCATTGAAGAGGTAGCGTAGATTGATCGAGTGATTGCTGAAAAATTTTTGCCAAGATGATTGAGCTAGTTGCAGATGTATTTTTCAAAAATTTAGCGTCAACGCTGTCATAACCAGGTGAAGAATGAAACTTAAAATTGCTTATAAGGGCGGCAATACCAGGAGCGTCCATGTTCACTGGTGGCATTTGGACGTAATTGCAGTAAGGTAGGTGTGGCAAAGAGCTGTTGGATTTATGCAAAAAATTGTTTACAAATGTTTCATTAAGGACACCAGCACATTCACTTTCAGAAATATAATCACCATTCATATCTAGGAGAGAGATGGAATCATTAGACGTCTGGTTAATAGTGCGCCAAATTGTTTCACATTTGATTTTAGCATGGAAGGTAATACATTCGACATGAAATTTTCTTTAGCATTTTTTAGAGCTGTCACATAGCTATCAGAAGCTTCTTTGTGGGCAGCCCATTTTGCATTAGTCTGAGAAAGTTTAGCAGCACGATATAAAACGTTTCTTTTTGTTTGATAGGCGTTTGATGCTTGGGTTGTACCATGGGCATTGTGCATGAGTCGTAATGAATTTCGTGGGGATGTACTTATCGGTTAGTCGGCGAACTTCGGAAGAAAACATATCCCAGTTAGTTTGAACAGTTCGCTCATCATAATCCTTCAAAAAAAACGTCAAGAAATACCGCAAGTTCATCATTTATGGCCTCAAAATTTGCTTTCCTGTAGTTCCTTGTTATTTTTCTTTTCTTGCTACGTGTGTGTGATGGCGCATTGATACAGAATGTGAGTAATGAATGGTCACTTATATCCGGTAAGCAGGTAATGTTGGATGCAAGGTCAGGTGTATTTGTTAAAATTAAATCAAGGGTGTTGGCGGCGTGAGATGTTACCCGCGTGGGCAGTGTAACTAATTGTGTAAGCGAAAAAGTCGATAATAGTTGCAGGAATTCGCTAGCTTCGCTTGAAGATGGTGACAAAAAGGGTGGGGCGGCATGCCACTTTATGTTTGGGAGATTAAAATCGCCAAAAAGAAACAAAGAACACGAAGGGAAACGGGTATGAATGATGTTAAGAACATCGTGTAATTCATTAATGAAAGTCGGTGATAAGGAAGGAGGGCGATAACATACACCAACAATGTACTTTTGGTGGCCTACTGTAAGTGAGCTAAATATTATTTCTAGATTGCTGCGCACGTGCACAGGCGAAGAAGGAATGTCCTTTGATATTGCCAACAAAACACCCCCTCCACGTTTTTCAGTGCGGTCGCAGCGATAAATTGAGAAGCGGGAGGAATTCAGAAAAGTTCAGAATCACGCACATGCGCATTAAGCCAGGTTTCAGTTAGAGCGATTATATGGGCTGAACAAGTATCTATGGCGGAAGATAGAGCGTTATGTTTGTTAAGGATGCTTCTTATATTTGTAAAGAGAACAGATATATAAGATAAAATCGGTTGTCCACTGCCCCTCTCGTTTTCCTACAGCGAGGAACTCGAGGCAGGATTAGAAGAATGACGTACACGTGCCGCTTGCGGCCGTATTTCTTGAACGGCATCGGTAACAGGGTCGTACATGTATTGTTTGTTACCGATTGACAACTTTTTATAGTGAAGTTTGAAAAGTGGTGAGCCGGGTTGCCTTTTTCCAAATTCTATTAGCTTTTTCGGCGCTGTACGAGTGTTTGTTGAGAAGTCTTCTGTTACCGAGATATTGTCTTCTTTGAGGCGATTGCGCATGGAAAGTAGTTTTTCTTTAGTCTTATAATTTGCAAATTTCGCTATAACTGGGCGACACTTGTTAGGCGAGTAAGTACCCAGGCGGTGCGCTCTTTCAATGTCGCCGGACGGGAGAGTATAATCCGAGGTGTTTAGTATGCTGATTACTTTGGATTCAGTTTGTTGCCATGTTTCTTTGGAATCAGTGATGCCATGAAAAATTAGATTGTTCCGACGGGACCGATCTTCGATTTCGTCAAGGCGGGACTGTAGAAGGTTATTCCGGGAAGTTAATTCTTCAATGGACTTTTGGGCTTCCGATAAACCCTCACTGAGCCCATCAACTTCTTTTAGTTGACTTTCAAATTCGTCAAGCCTTTGTTCGATAGAATTCATTTTTGTTTCTATACTTGTCTGGCTTGCTCTAATTGAATTTATACCTTCCACTAGTTCCTCTTGAACCTTTGAACTATGCAAGGATTGTGCACGGACATCTCTCAGCAGTTGGAAGATAACGCTCATCTGTTCAGCCGGGTTTTCCGGTAACGATTCAACTTCCAAGGGGGTTTCCGAGCGAGCACTGCGGGTGGTGGGTCCAGGATTAGTTTCCACATCACCCGAGAGTAAGAGTGTTAACGCCATAGCATAACATTCGGACAATAACTCGCAAAACACCCCATGTACACACCATGGGCGGTAAAGAAGTGCGGATCCCACGCGGGAGGCCTATGTTGAGCAGTGACGCTGTTCCCACTATTTTGCCAAATTTGCCATTGTATCTCATTAAAAAAGCAGTGAAAGAAAGGCCGCCTCGAAAAAGGAAGTCTGAGAGTCATGCTTCGCCAGTGAAGCGCCGGCTGTGCACGAGTGGCAACTCGACGGTGTTGCATACAAACGCCGTAAATACTCCGGATCCAGACGCTGCAGCATCGAGGCCAGAAGACGAACAGCTGGTCATCGATGTAGAAGTTTCTTCTTCAGAAAATCCGCAGGAAGACCGCAAGTCTATGTCGTTATTTAGCTGTCTTGAGGTACCATCGCCGCACTGGACTAAGCACATCTTTCCAGATCACAAAGGCATTGTGTACTGCACGTCCGTGTTGACACCGAAGAATGAAGTACGATCGGAAAAAGTGGTCATGTTTTTTGAGTCATGCATTGCGAACTACTGCAAAGTGTTCATCAGAGGTACCCTGTTGAAAGAAGGCACTGTGGAAACAGAGGCAGCAGCGGAAGAAGTGCTGAAAACAAGTGATCGTATGTGCATTTGCGTTGGAGCAATATCTCACGAAGACTATGAAGAACGATTTTTTACGAAGAAGCTAAAGGACCATGTGGTTACATGCAACGAAATGTACTTCAGCATTAAGTGTCTTGGCCAGGTTGATAAAAAAGGTATTTATAATGTGAATTTTTACTAGTATGACAGCTATAACTCTTGTCACTACGAAAGATTTCTTGCCTGTTATTGCAACCTAATTTACTGCACTTTTCTTTCAGGTGCACAATGTGTGTCTTGCGGCTATTTGAAACGAGCACTGCAAGTCCGACGAGCCCTGGTGAAGCGAACAGCAACAAGTAATTGCCAATATGCAGCGCTGAAGTTGCGTGTTGTGGCCAGACGAAACACTACATTGTTTTCTCGCTTGAAAAGTGTGAAAAAGAAGCTGGAACAAATGCAAATTAGGAATGCTGCTATAAAACAGAAACTTTAGAAGCACAGATTGCAAGGCTTCCACCAAGACAGCAGGAAGCTGTACGACAGTGCTTCGCAGCTTCAAGAGTAAAACCCAATGGGTTGCGCTATACGAAAAGCTGGGTTTTAAATTGTTTAATCATGAAGATGAAGAGCCCTCGCCTGTATGAACACCTTCGTCGCAATAACATCCTAGCCCTTCCATGTAAATCAACCCTGAAGCGCTATGTACATGCATACCGCACTGTGTTTGGCTTTAGTGAGAGAGTTCTAAAGCAGCTAAAGGAAAAGACAGCGGAGCTTGATGTTTGGAAGAAACACGGTGGATTTGTCATCGACGAACTGAAACTGTCAGAACATTTTTCAGTGAAGAAGTCGGGTGCAATTGAAGGTTTTGTGGATTTAGGTCCATTTACAACTTCCAAGGACAAAGGTGTACCATGTGAGCACGGTATGGTTATCCTTTTCGTCCCATTTCAAGGCAAATGGAGTCAAGTTATTGGTTACTTTGCTACACATGGAAACATGAAAGGTGACACACTCGCCAAAGTTGTCATTGAAGCAACCATACTAGCGGAAAAGAGTGGGCTCTTTGTGGATTTTATTACTTGCAATGGGGCAAGTTGGAATAGTGTCACACCTGTCCCGTTATTAGGGAGGCGATCGCCGGGCTAATTCCAAGAGCCGAAGTATCGGCCCCCCGAACCGCACCACGAAAGCGTGGACAATTTTGAAGTGGTCCTTTTTGGCGCGCCAGCGGACGCCGGCTGTGGCCCAAAGAACGAGTCAGAGCCGAGAGTTGATAAACAAACAAATTATATTCTCAATAATGGCAGATCGAAAACAATACATAAGAATGCACACTCCACAATAGTTGCATGCAATATGACACCAATCAAACCAATCAATCAACGTACTACACAACTCAATCAGCCACACTTAATACAACGGACACGGACAACAATACGCACTACAATGCAGTCGCATGCATTGAACAACCAAAACACTTAAAGACTAAAGAGATAGAAAACCTATTCAGTCCAAAGTTCTTGGAACCAAAGTCGAGATGATACTCTTCCGAGAATCACTCACGCAAAGTCCAGCGTTGTTGTCGTTCCTCAGCCCTCTGAAGTTTCTCTTCCAGGAAACCTCGCCGGAGTTTCTCTTCCAGGAAAACTCCCGTCTTCAATAGGCCACTCTCCAAGCTTCAAACTTCTTCGCCGGAAATCCGTCGGCTTCACACACGCAGCTGTTGCCCGCGTCTTCGCTCGATAGCGGTAAACCCACGCTCTTGCCTGTAGCTCGAGCCGTCCCTACGGACCAAAACTTCGCCGACTACACGGCGGAATCTCTACGCGCTCTGGCGTTAACTTCCGTCTCCTCCTGTTCTGTCACTACGGGCAGAACCTTCGCCGACTCCACGGCGGAATTCCTACGCGCTCTGGCGTTAACTTCCGTCACCTCCTGTTCTGTCACCACGGGCAGAACCTTCGCCGACTACACGGCGGAATTCCTACGCACTCCGGCGTTAACTTCCGTCTCCTCCTGCTTTCTCGTCTCGGCTGCTCGATTAAATACGTTCCGCGCCACTTTCCAGAAATTTCTCGTCCTTTCGTCGGCGCGATACGCAGCGAAAGCTGGGAAGAGGGCGAGACGGTTGGAATGCCCTCTCCGGCGGGTGAGTCAACTCGGTATGACCACGCCTCCTTCGTTCTAGAAAGGTCGAGCGTTTGCCCGGCCGCCGCTGTGGGGTGAGGAGGTTCGTCTGCGAAGCCGTGCTTCTGCGGGGAGAGCGCGCGCCCGGGAGCCTTGGATGTTTGCTTTCTTTTTTTTTCTTTTTACCTTGCGGCGTTTCTACCGCCCGTTGTCGCAAGGATTTGGCGGCGCGCTCTTTTTTAGCGCTCGTTCTGTGACACTGCCCCCCACTTTAAGAATATTATCTCATAATATTCAAACCTCACAAACGAGCGCGAACAGTCACCACACACTCTGAACGACTGTAACACAAACCGTCGCTCGTGACACTTCACATTCACAATAGATCACTTAATACAATTGTACATTGTAATTCAATTACACAGCACATGAAATATAACCACAGGCACATGACTACAACACTTCATCACACATTCCAAACAATACAAACGTACAAAGTTCTGTCTATACAACAATTATACAACACTATACATCACATCATCGCACAGAACACTGACTCGCTCGACATCCACTTGAGACACAGGATAACAAGAACATTAACACAACATATGGCACTCAGCACTGCCCAACACATTCTTATTCGACTTCAGCCCTTATCCTGTGTATTTCGAGCTGCGCTTGCGCCCCCTTTTGCGGTGCTCGCTCGATCTCTTCTTGTGTTTCCACGTTCTTTTTCGGCGAGCCCTTTCCAAAGACGATATCTGAGACGTCGTCTCAGCCATCGTTGTCTCTTCCGACACCGTTAACGCGTCATTACATTCGACGGGTCCTGTCTGTTTATTTACCCGCTTGATCATACCTCTACTTTTTGCCCGGCTGGCCAACTCCGTCTCCTTTACACTGTCGGTCGGTTGAGGTCGTGCCGACGTAAGTCCGGTTGCTCGGCCCGTGAGCTTATTCGACCCGATCGTCTTCTCCTTCGCTGTCTCTTGCGCCGCAGCTTCACCTTGGGCTCTAGTGAGATCCGTCACGGTATGCTTTTCCACTGTATCTCGCGGCCGCTGTGTTGGCGAGGGCTCTATCTTCGGGTCTTCTCCCAAACATTCTGGATCACTTGGCCCTCGCGCCCCGTCGATGTTTCCGATGACAAGGTCATACAGGGGGGTCGTCATGCATAGAGCTGCAACCTTCCCGCTGAAGTACGGGGTTTCGACCTCAATTTCTGCTTCGGGAAGCATCCGAACCGTACGGTCAATTAGGCAAACCGGCTTCGTTCTGCCTGTCAACTCACTTTCCCGTACCAAATTTCTCCGCACGATAACAGTGGAGCTACCGGTATCTCTTAACACCGTAATCTTTTTGTCCGCAACTTTTCCAGGCAGCGCTGGCATTCCTCTCGTAACACCGGTTGGCTGTTTTGACATTACAGCACCCACAATAGGAATTTTCTCCCCATTCTTCAACTCTACGAATCCATCAGTGACGGCATTATTATCAGATTTCGGTGCCGCTTGAACACAGGATACCTGGTGCATTTGACTCACTCCGTTCCGACAAGCATCTGCTTTGTGCCCAGTCTGACCACACTTAAAACATTTACTGTCGTAGGGCTCGTAAAGATTGTTCGACAGTTTTTCGCGCGATGACCCACTCGGTTGCACAGAAAACATCGCGGAGTGTTCTCTGGTGCACGCTTCTTTTCTTCGGGAGCCAATTTCTTCGAATCCTCGGAACACTCCTTCTTGACCTTGGCCAAGTTAGTGCCACCTTGCGCTTCCAAGAATTGATCAGCCAATTCGAGCATTCCTTCGAGTGATTCAGCCTTTCTCTCTTTCAAGTACAGCGACAGGCTTGGGTGGCAACTAGTAAGAAATTGTTCTCTAATTAGGAGCTCTCTAAGTTCATCGTACTCCTGCGCTGTCCCTGAAAGTTCAATCCATCTGTCGAAATAATGGCAAAGTCGGGCGGCATACTGCGTAGCTGTCTCACCGTCAGCTGGCTTTCCTGTCCGAAATCTGTCCCGGAATCCTTCCACAGTGAATCTAAATCGCTTCAACAAAGCAGCTTTCACCTTTGCATAGTTGGCTGCATCGGTCGGCGTCAGCCTACCGTACACACTGAGTGCTTCACCACTCAAGCAAGTACTCAAAGCAGTTGCCCATTGCTGTTCCGGCCAATTCTGGCTCCTCGCAATCGTCTCAAATCTGTGGAGGTACGCGTCTAGGTCGTCCTTCCTTTCATCAAACGCTACGAGCAGCTTGCTTGGGTTCAAGCGGAAGCCGTGATCTTCCCGTTCGCTGCTTTCAACTCTAGCTTGGACGGGAGTTTCACTTCGCTGTTGCAAACGGAGCCGCTCGAGTTCCATCTCGTGCTGCCGCTGCCGCTCCCTTTCAGCCATCTCCGCTTCTCTTTCTTCCTTCAGCTGCCGCTCCTTTGCCTCTCTTTCTTCTCTCGCCCTTTCGGCTGCCAACTTTTCTCTCTCCAACTCAGCTGCTTTTTCTTCCTTGGCCCTCTCTCTTTCTTCTTTTTCCTTCTGGGTAACCCACTTCCGTAATTCGGCACCAGCAAGACCCATCTTCTCACCAAGAGCAACTAACTTTTCGAGATCCATGGTGTCTCGCAACTCGCAAATAAAACCTTGCCGCGTGCAAAAAGTATCTGCCTAAATCAGTCTATCGGAGCACTCCCCTGCACTCGTTAACGAGAACACTGAACAACACACAAAATCGTTCCGATAGCAGTATCACCAACTCGAGGCTCTTTCTTACTACTTTGGACACACTGTGCACCAAAAGGTCCTGTCGCGGACGCCAGATTAATTGTCACACCTGTCCCGTTATTAGGGAGGCGATCGCCGGGCTAATTCCAAGAGCCGAAGTATCGGCCCCCCGAACCGCACCACGAAAGCGTGGACAATTTTGAAGTGGTCCTTTTTGGCGCGCCAGCGGACGCCGGCTGTGACCCAAAGAACGAGTCAGAGCCGAGAGTTGATAAACAAACAAATTATATTCTCAATAATGGCAGATCGAAAACAATACATAAGAATGCACACTCCACAATAGTTGCATACAATATGACACCAATCAAACCAATCAATCAACGTACTACACAACTCAATCAGCCACACTTAATACAACGGACACGGACAACAATACGCACTACAATGCAGTCGCATGCATTGAACAACCAAAACACTTAAAGACTAAAGAGATAGAAAACCTATTCAGTCCAAAGTTCTTGGAACCAAAGTCGAGATGATACTCTTCCGAGAATCACTCACGCAAAGTCCAGCGTTGTTGTCGTTCCGCAGCCCTCTGAAGTTTCTCTTCCAGGAAACCTCGCCGGAGTTTCTCTTCCAGGAAAACTCCCGTCTTCAATAGGCCACTCTCCAAGCTTCAAACTTCTTCGCCGGAAATCCGTCGGCTTCACACACGCAGCTGTTGCCCGCGTCTTCGCTCGATAGCGGTAAACCCACGCTCTTGCCTGTAGCTCGAGCCGTCCCTACGGACCAAAACTTCGCCGACTACACGGCGGAATCTCTACGCGCTCTGGCGTTAACTTCCGTCTCCTCCTGTTCTGTCACTACGGGCAGAACCTTCGCCGACTCCACGGCGGAATTCCTACGCGCTCTGGCGTTAACTTCCGTCACCTCCTGTTCTGTCACCACGGGCAGAACCTTCGCCGACTACACGGCGGAATTCCTACGCACTCCGGCGTTAACTTCCGTCTCCTCCTGCTTTCTCGTCTCGGCTGCTCGATTAAATACGTTCCGCGCCACCTTCCAGAAATTTCTCGTCCTTTCGTCGGCGCGATACGCAGCGAAAGCTGGGAAGAGGGCGAGACGGTTGGAATGCCCCTCTCCGGCGGGTGAGTCAACTCGGTATGACCACGCCTCCTTCGTTCTAGAAAGGTCGAGCGTTTGCCCGGCCGCCGCTGTGGGGTGAGGAGGTTCGTCTGCGAAGCCGTGCTTCTGCGGGGAGAGCGCGCGCCCGGGAGCCTTGGATGTTTGCTTTCTTTTTTTTTCTTTTTACCTTGCGGCGTTTCTACCGCCCGTTGTCGCAAGGATTTGGCGGCGCGCTCTTTTTAGCGCTCGGTCTGTGACAAATAGAAATATGTAAAAAGTACTTGCGATCCAAGCGACAGCTGACTCTACTACTTCGAAAATTGAACACCCCAGTGATGCATCACGGCACCTATATTTTATATCTGACTTCCCACATCTCATCAAATGCCTACGGAACTCACTGCGGAAGTCTGAATTCAACACCTCTGTGCAGGTCATGTAAGTCTGATGTTTTTTACGCATATCACACATTAAGATTTTATATATGCTTACATTATCTCCAAGTTTAACCAGGTGAATTTCAATATGGTCCACTTAATTTCATTGCAGGTTGATATGCAACATGTAAGAAAAGCTCACAAAATGGACTCCTCCAACGTGACCCTTAAAGTGATGCCGGGCATAACAGGGTGTCACCTGGATCCTAATGGATTTGAGAAGATGAGGGTCAGCTATGCCTTCCAGCTTTTTGGGACAAAAGTCCTCCAAGCTTTCCACCTATACAAAGACAAGTTGGAAGCAACACTTGGAAGGATGGATGTAACACAAGAGTTCTTCAGGTGAGTCGTCTCTTGTTTATATGCCGGTTAAAATTAGGTAGTGAAATGTCTGATATAACGAACTTGTAAATGAAAATTATATCTTAATAGAATGCATCATTAGCACCGACATTTGGGCGAGTTGGTTTTGGTTCATAGTTATGAACGGCGCAAAACACACGAGACACAAAATGACGTCCTTGTGTTTTTCGTCATTTCGTGTCTCGTGTGTTTTGCGCCGTTCATAACTATGAAGAATGCATCCTGCAATGTAAACTACAAAATTATGAAAACAGCTGTTTTGCATATTTCAGCAAAATCCACCAGCTCATAAGAGTGATGACATCGCGGTTCCCTGCTGAAGCCCTCAGACCGTGTTAATCAGGAACAGCAGTGCTGCAGGATTTTCTGTCCAACCTCAAAGCATGGGAGCAGCATACGAAAGGTAAAAGAGGCTTTCTGAGCAATTCCACTGCTGCTGGCCTATGCGTGACCATTTCGAGTACACTAGAGTTGCTTGACTACCTCACTGAAAATGTTGGCTTTAAATACCTAATGACTGCAAAAACTAGCCAGGATCCTTTGAAAAACCTTTTCGGTATTATCAGGCAATCTTCTGGCAGTAATGATCATCCAACACCAACTCAGCTTTTGATTATAGTAAACTACATGTCATTCTATGGTTTAGTTAAAGGTGTCAGTCAAGAAAATTGCAAAGAGGGCATGTTAGGTTCCCTTTTGGAAGTTAGTAGCCCACGAGACACATCGCAAAATGCAGCAGGCATGGATTTGGCACCGAGCTCTTCTCCGAATGCGCAGGCGTTGGTTATACCTTCCCAGGATCACAGCCAGCATGTTGCGAGGAGCGACTCGAGAATTATATTTTACATTGCTGGCTACGTGGCACGAAAGTGCATTTTGAAAAGCAATTCTAAAGATTGTTTGATACTACTTACCGCGCCTGCCCCAGACGAAAGCTTTCAACTTGCAAGGTTGACACTATTTCGTGACAACGGTGGACTCCTCTACCCAAGTTCTTGCCTATTTCGGTTCATAAAGAAGCTTGAAGACTTGTTCACGGGCTGCTTTTCTTGTGAATAACTCCATGCAGACAGCATTTTAGATGTGCTGACCATTGTGAAAGCAAGGCTTTGGCAAGAGGTTGGGTGCCCAAGGCATGTCTCAATGCTCTCTCAAAAAATAATACAATTCTATGTTGTTACACGACTTCATTTTTTTACATTAGAGGGCTAAATACAGACAAAGCAGGGAAACGCCAGAAAGCAAAGCACTTACAGATAAGCCGCTGCTGTTAAATAATTTTTCCTTGCTTTAGAAGATTTTTAAAAATTTAATATTGTTCCTGTGTGGATTTTACAAGTGTAGGTTAAACTTGATGTATGAATCCTTTCTGAATATTCTTTTTCTGTTTCACTGACCCAAACACAAGAGAATGCCAGATTTGAAAAACAAGCAAAATAGTATGTTGGCACTCGCCACGCATACTATAGCAATAAACCTTTGACTAAGTGGCAACTCTGCTTAATTAAATTGTGAATGGTGACTTTGGTCCTTGGCGTACTATCAGCAGTGCGAATAATATGATCTACGAGAACATCTGTAAATCTCTAAAAAAATGCATGTTATTTGAAAAGAAATGTGTCTATTATTTGTCATTTTCAGGATTTCTTCTGATTCAGTGTCTTTACTTATTGTGTGAACAATATGTGTGTAGTGTTCGAGTGTTTTTGTGAACTTTTTTATGCGAAGTGTGCAATTGAAAATATTTAGCATCTCTTTGTGATTATTTGTAGTTTTGAATATTTTTCTAGCACCTATAGGGCAGTTTTAGGAGACATGCTCTTTGTCGCACACGCCGATAAGTACATAATGGGGCAAGGCCCTCTTCAAGCTATTTCAGCTTTTTCCCTCTGCTTTCACTTTGAGAAAAAAAATGAAAGTGATTGATATGCATGGCTTTTGTGGAGTACGGTCGCGTTGCTGCCCCACCAAATAAACTTATTCCCGTGAACGATTCTTGTCTATATTTTTTTCCACACCTTCATTACAAATTCACGTTTATTTCTTGGGCATGATTAGGATAGGTCTTTTCTTCTGTGCACTACCACACATTTTCTTGCACTCTTCAGGAGAATATATCAGCTGAGAGCGCGTAAGGTGCTTAAGTTTGTAGTAATATTGTTTTATTTAGTGAGAGTACGACTTCACTAAATTTACTATTGAGTACAAACGCTAACATATTGGTGGAGAAATGTGAGCTGCTTATATGCCACTCTGCGACTTACTAAATTAGTGATCACGAAAACATTAGTCTCTTTTATCTAAAGGCAATCGATGTCAGTGCACGTTAAAATTTCCGGAGTCCTCCACTACGGCGTGCTTCATAAGCAGAAAGTGGTTTCATAAATGAATTATCTAAAGGCAATAAAACTGCAAGAGCGCAATACGAAACTGGCTGTTCACAGCGTATATTGCATCCCGCTGATGACGCGCTCATGTTTAGCGATACTTCATGCGCCAAAACGACGGCCAAAGCAAGAATATGCTCAGGCAAAAGAAGAAAAGCAACGAAAATGGCTATGAACAGGGGTTGCACAAAAGTAGTTTGTGCTTGAAGCGCTGGCAAACTAACCTTCGCGCTGCGTTGGCCGAGAGCAGCAACGCGTCGCTTTCATTGCAGGTGGTGGTGGCGCCATCTACAAGGTGAGACATAAAGTGCGTCAGTGCACGGCCTCCAGTCAGCCCACTACTCCTTTCTAGAACACTTGAGTTAGGCCGACCCGCGTTAGCAATCGATGCGCCTGTAGCGCCTTATGCAGTGTGGCGGCGTACACGGCAAACGACATTTTTTTTTTGGGGGGGGGGGGGCTTCAGAGATCGGCAAGGTTCACTCTCCAGGAGTACGAATACCGTCTTTTACTAAAATCTCATGCGCCTGATGCGCCGGCAGAATAGAGTGGCCTTGACGATCGGCGACGTGGACGCGTCAGTCCGCATGCCGCCATTCCGGGCTAGTGGTTGCTTTATTGTTTGGTGTTTGTGGTGTTTTTTTTTGTTTGCACGCTTTTGTGGTGCTAGGCGGTGTTGTACACCGTCACCATGGCACAAAACGGGAAGAATGGAACTGCCTTGATGCATGCGACTAAACTGGAAATTATTCGGCGTTTTTAAAGAGGTGAAAAAAAGTCAGTCGTTGCTGATGCTCTCAAAGTACCTCGCAGCACATTAAGCATGGCGCTGAAGCAGAAAAAAAATTGCTAATAAAGACGGCGAAATACATGCCAACGCACGGCGTATTCGACCTGCTGCCTTCAAACGCGTTGAATAATGTATTCATAAATGGTTCGTCGACGTGAGGGCTAGGAATATTCCTGTGTCGGGGCCAATGCTGCAGCAAAAGGCGAGAGACTTCGCTTTCATCCTCGATGCCAAATATTTTAGTGCCAGTGCGGGGTGGCTGCAACGATTTAAGAACTAATACGACATCGTCGGAAAAGCTGTCATGGACAATAGCGAGTCGGCTAACGCCGCAGTGATGGACAAGTGGCTGCAAGAAGAGTGGTCTAAAAGTCGTGGCCGATATCGACCAAAACATATTTTTAACGCGGACGAAACAGGCCTCTTCTGGCAGATGCTGCCACGCCAAACTCTGGCCACCCGTGGGCAGAAACGTTATGGTGGCAAACAAACGAAGGCCTGGATCACGGTCATACTTGTCACGAACGTGGATAGTTTGACAAAACTTCGCCCATTTGTGATCGGCAAGTTCAAGACTGTATGAGACGCTGGCGCGACCTACCGGTCATCTATGCTTCCTCGAAAGTCATGGATGACACGAGAGTTGTTTGGGAAATGGTTGAGAAAGTGGGATATGCAGCTTGGGGTTGAAGGCAGGAAAGTGTGTCTCCTCATCAACAACTGCTCGGCACACTCCGCAGATGTTCCATTGAGCAATATTGAGCTCAAGTTTCTGTCGCCCAACACCGTCTGCAAGCTCCAGCCTTTAGACCAAGGGATCATCTGCGCCTTCAAATAAATTTACAAGCGGAGGCTTATCGAGTGGCTGCTCATTCGTCTCCGAATGAACGAAGACCTGAAAATTAACTTGTTGGGTGCCATACAGATGTTCAAGGCCGCTTGGGAGAGCATGAAGAAAGAGACGATCGCGAATTACTTTCGGCACGCTGGCTTCACCGTTGGCACTGAGGAAGTTGAAGAGCCCTCTGAAGATGCTGAAAGCTCTGAAGAGGTTGTCGAGCTCGACGAAATGTGGAGCGATTTTTCGCGGTTTGTGGGCGATGCGTCAGACAAGCTCACACTGGACGACTTCGTTGGCAACGACGCGCCAGAGGCAGTTGGCGAACTGACTGACGTGGAAATCGCTGCGGAGGTGACACGCCAGTGAACCGGGATTGAAGCCGCGGAAGCTGAAGATGCTGTCTCCGAAAACATTTTGCTGCCAGCTTCTAGCGAGGCTTTGGCTAGTTTGGTTCTGGCATGGCGCTATTGCAGCACGATGGAACTTACCGGGCTCAAGTTTAGGGAAGGCCTCGACATGGCAGAGCAAAGCATTATACAGGATGTCGTAAAAAAACCATTGCACAGGTTATTTTTGTCTCAATAAATGTGCTTTTGTTCGAGTAAGTGTCTTGTCAATTCCTGACATGCTGCCGACCTATTCACACCAGGGTTTAACTATTCTTTCGGTGCAGTTTTGTATAGCGAAATCGGACTCTAGCGAACTATTTTGCAAATTTGCCGGAGTATACAAGGTTCGACTGTATGTTCTAGGGCGCCGCAGTTCTCTATGGCCGCAGATCCGAAAACGCGCGCAAAAGCCGACACCAAACCAAACTTCCCGCGTGCGCCATTCCGAGACCGTGTGGCCCATAGAGTTTCCTAAAATTAACTAGAGTAGACTCTGGCGCTGTGGTCGCTCAGCGACCATGGGAATAATGGGTAAAGTCCCTGAAAAATAAACTAAAGTAGCGCCATTCGTGTCAATGTGCAGACTCCTCTCTCCTCGCGTGCATTGCAGATAGTAAACGACGCTAGTTGAGGGGCTGTATGGCTCCTGGCCGCAAAGATGAGCTTGTGCTCATTTTTCCGTTAAAGGGCATCTGGGCGCTGCGGTTCTAGACGATGCACGAAAAGAGTGATCGAGAAAGAAAAAAATATAAAAATTAACGTTAAATACGACGATGTGACGTGTATATAAGCAAGTGGCATGCAGTGGCAAAAGACATCACCGCAAGCATGCAATACTCAACGCGATAGCCCACCGTTTGCATGCAGACGCGCTCAGCGGTGACGCTCTCGATGGCAGCGCCACTGCTGTCTGTGTAATAAACTCGTCGGTTCTAAGAATCTGCAGCATGACGCACTAGCCTTTGTGAAGGTATCGCAAACGCCATTTTGTTTGTCGACTTTCGCGGTGTTTGTGGCTAGGCGTGCGCGCTTGGTATTGTTGTGTAGCCGGAGTTCGACCGCGCGTGAGTGTGTGCACGGTAATCCTGCACGTTTTGGGATGCCGACCTGCTGTGCCAGCGGTTGCAAAAGCAGGTACAGCAGAGAAAAGAAGCTATTTTCGTTTCCGATAGGAAAATACAATGCCGCTCGGCAAGAAGTGTGGCTCCAGCGTATCGGAAAGACTGACTTGGACCCTGTATAGCGTCGCGGCTTTGTGAGGTGAGTACCGGCGAGCTAAACTCCATCGTTTCGCTTGTATTCGTGTTTACAGTGTTGCGGTACTGTCAAGCTCGAGCATCACACAAAGAGAGTAACCGCGTCGATAATAAACGTGCATGCCAGTTGAAACGCGTGCCGCGTTTAGTGCACGTGTAAACGTTGCCTCTCTGGCTTGATCCATGCCGACCGCGGCGACTGCATTTTCGATTGAGGCGGAAATGTTGGGGCCTGTGTACTTAGCATTATATGCACGTTATTGAATACCAGGTGGTCGAAATTTCCGTAGCCCTCCAAAAGGGCGTCCTTCATAATCAAATTGTGGTTTTGGAACGTTAAACGCCAGATATTAATATTATTATTATTATTATTATTATTCGTTTGATCCAGAAATAATCGTCGACTATGTTACAAAGTAAATGTAATGGATACATTCAAGTGCTAAGCTAAACTTGGTTTATTGGCCGACGTATAGTTAAATGACTCCCGCGTGTATGGGTGTAAGGACTTTATGTATAAAGGCGTGGGCAGCGACCTGAATGTCACATCATTTCGTTTAAGCATTTGCTCCAGCGCGCTCAGTATTCAGAAGCACTGTGGTTGAAAGAAGGACACGCAAGGCTAAATGGTGCGTATTTCTACATACTGTACGCACCGTATGCTAGTCTGGTGGGAAGAGAATGTGGCAAACAGTGCGTAGTCGTGTACGTGTTGGCACTGAAGGTTATTTTAGTTTCTTTTAGAGCGTGCTGTTTCATTGTGTAACAGTAGCCGCGAATATTTCCTTACCTAGGACCACTTCGCTGCGGACCAATTCGAGCCGATACTGCTGCTCAAGTTTGGTACTAAAAAGTTGAAGGGAGACGCGGCGCCTACAATCTTCAGTCAAGAGCATTCGCAAACGTCTGGTAAGCCAATCGCGTTAAAAAACTGGAGAATGTTTAGTCCGTCTTCATTGTTTTCTGCATCACCCATAATTACTTCTCAGCCTTTCACTAACCTGAAACATGTCGTCTTGCATATAGGTGTTGTGCACTGTTTGTGTATAGCTAATGGCTTTTCTTTGGTATAATTAATGCATTTTTTTTCATTCTCCAGAATGCAATGATTCAACCCGCTCATCTTGTGGCCATAATATACTACTAACAGCGGCTGCTCTTGTTGATGGTGAGTTGATGGTTAAGCACATCTCAGGCCTTTTCCCTCTTCGTTATCATTAATACATGTTTGGATTATGCAGAAGCCAAAGAGACACACTGCCTATCAGCTACGATTGTGCTTCTGACACCAGCTGCTGTTGATGGTGAGTTCTTACTGCACTTAATACTTACCGTAATTACAAACGTGCTTTATGCCTTCATTGATGTTTTATAATTTGCAGGCTATGGAGCCAACAGTGATGCCACTCAAGCAGGGTTAGGTTCTTCACAAGGTAACGTAGCTAAAACACATGCTGCATGTAGTCGAAGCATTGTAACGGCTTGTAACTTGTATCCATTGGTTTATATATTTTACAATCATGTCTGTAGGGGTGTGCTGCAGATCCACAACATTTTGCTCCGCAGTATGGTGTTCAGGACATTGCAAACATTGAAAGCATTGTCGCTTGGGTTTTGGCATGCATTCTTATAACTGAATAATTGTAATGCACCTGTGCGTATTGTATGTGCTTCAAGTAGTGTTGATGCTTGTTTGCCAAAATGCGATGTAACAGAGATGATGATCTTCTTCAATTTGTCTTTATCTTTTTTAGGTCACACTGCCACTGATTCAGCACCATTGGATTTTCCAGAAGGTAATGGCAGTGACATGTTGCTTTCAAATTTCACATAATTTATTGTTGATCTCATGTTGCAGATGCACCTTCAAGTTCCGAATGTGACGCACTGCCAGCTTGTTCAACAGCTTGTTCAGCAGGTGAGTGCTACTTTCCATTATTTGTATAGGCATGTGTCTGCCAGATGGTTTTGTTGGTTCCAACTATCATATGTGCGCAGGTGTGGAAACCACCCATGAATCTAGCTGCCAGCCATTTCAAGCTTTGACGGTGCCTGTTGAGTGTGAGTGAAATTTCTGTTTAGTATCATATACATTTTTTAATTTTAGTCATTGGCCATCTTTCATCGCCTGTGCTGCAACTGTGCTAATTTAAAGCTTTGGTGACTGTACCGGTCTTCAGTACTACTAATAAGATTATCCGTCATTTACAACTCAGCAGAAGATTTCGTGTTCAGTATCATATACATTTTTTAATTTTAGTCACTGGCCATCCCTCATTGCCTGTGCTGCAACTGTGCTAATTTAAAGCTTTGGTGACTGTACCGGTCTTCAGTACTACTAATAAGATTATCCGTCATTTACAGCTCAGCAGAACTTTTGTGCTGCGTGTGGAGAATTTCTGTCTGCTGAGGGCAGAGCTGATGTCACCGGTAAGTGTTCAGTGCTACTGTTCTAACACACTATGCAATATACACTTGAGTGTGACACATCGCCGCCAACAGGAATTTACGTGCACGCTCATAACAGATTGATATATTGGTGCATTTAATAGTGCGGATGCGCTCCAAGTACTGGTGCCCTGTTTTGTTTCTTTTGCTGGTATGCTCATTCTTGTAAAGCGAGAGTAGTCGCACACAACGTAAGTTTATTGGAGGAACATGTAAGCTGTGTTTTGTGTGCAGTAATGCATAGCACACTGCTACTCACTGTGCAACATCATCACACTATCACTTGTGACACGCAATCAGCTGCTGTCTTGTAGCAACTCTCAAAAAAAGCTACAACAGTGGAACCACGGCACTCTCCCCACTTTGTTTGAAATAGCCACCGCCATTGATAATCCTACGTCATAACCGAGAGTACGTGCCGTATATTCATGTCTTTACTTTACTAAAGGGACTTTAGACCAGCTGATTAGGCGGCGCCGTCTAGCGCAGCCATAGTGAAACAGACAGCCACAACACTGTTATTGCAGAAACATTGTGCATTGTACATCTGATGCAAAAACATCGCAGCGACAATATTACAAATTAGAGACCATTTTCTTAGTTTTCACCTCAAAAACATTATGCGTAAGCTAACATGTTTACGACTGTCATTGCACAAAATGTGACAAGATGTCGACAATGTCGTTTACAGTAACCTTGTATTTTTCACTTTTTTGCATATACCAGGATACTGTACACGATAAAAAAGTGTCGTAATCACTATGTATGTTTAATTTAACATTTTATATCGTAAAATCAAATAATTCTTACGCGACAAGACGCTATGGCGCTGCGAGCGCGTGTGACCTTCGTGCGGCTTGCGTTTGCATAAGGCATCCAGTTGGGTATGGGTTGGGTACGCAACGCCGCGCGCCCCCAAGCCTGCAGCGCCCCAAGAGCTTGGGCACCCAGCACTAAAACTCTCTAATGTTGCGCGCGCTCGCTTCGTTGCACTCACCTAGTAGCGCCGGGTGTTACCCTTCTGGTACACACATGGTAGTAAACAAATGGGAGCGGCTGACATAAGCTGTACACAACGTATACACAACTCCACACGCAAGTGAAACTTACAAGGAAACATACAAATGGAAACACAAGTGAACGTCAGCGCTGATTCGCATCGCCACATGGTTTCCTTTTGTGGGAAATGGTGCAATTTCTTTTATGGTGCTCATAACAGCGCCTGACGAATGTGCGGGAAGCCTTTTGGTAACATGCGTGAAATGTACAGGCACTCACCGACTCGGGTGTGGCAGCGAACATGCGCCTTTGTTATTGTCGCCCTTTTCTACCACATACAACAATTTATAAACAAACCGTTTCAAGGTAAACTCACGGTGTATCTTATACGTTCACCTAAGATAACTGAAAGTCTAAATACCGGCAACGGTGTTCTATAAGTTAGGACACTCGGCTGCTGGCCCGCAGGTCGCGGCATTGAATCCCGGCCATGGCGGCCGCATTTTCGATGGAGGCGAAAATGCTAGAAGCCCGTGCTTTTAATGAAACCTGATTGTCTGTTTAATGTGTGTGTTTAATGAAACCTGACGTTAATGAAACCCTGATTGTCGAAATTTCCGTAGCCACTTCCTACGGCGTGTCTCGTATCATATGATGGTTTCGGGGCATTAAACCGTCACAATTGATATCAATTATTTCAAAAACGAAAGTCATCTTTTTCTTCTCATTCAAGAGTGTTGATCCCACGCCTATGAGATCTTTCTGCACATAGCGTGGCTTCGCACTACATTCTAGATAAGCGACCGTTTCAGGTTAGTTTAACATAAAACTAGGGAATAATCTCGCGCTACAATCGTCAGCCATCATTGGAACACTCAGTATTACATTCCAAGAAAGAAAATAAGATTTGTTGTTTATTCACAATTTTCGTATTCGGTGATTCGGTAGTCGTAGAGTTTTGGTAGTCGGCGATTCCGAAAACGACACATTTTTCTGCGAAAGTGCAAATATTTCTTGACCATATGAAGCCCTGCACAAGCGGCTCAATTCGCTTCTGATGTCAAGAGAGCAGCGCACAGGCGGCAGAATTCACTTCTGATGTCCTGACGGTGACCACTACATATCATCATTCTGTGGCAACTTCGGAGAATTCCACCCATTGCAATTTTTAATGTCATGTATCAGTGTATCGCAAATTGCGAATGAGAACTCGATCCTACTGTATTACCAGTGTACAAGCCGAGGTTATTCTAGTGATTATACGTGGAAGAGTATAACTTGATTTGTCTAGCACTTTCTGGCACCTTTGCGATGCTATTCTTCAAGTCATTACATTTGCATAAGCCCTAATTGTTGTCACTATATACCCATTACACAAAATAACTACCAAACGAACAAATGCTAGTGATTTGTGAAAATCTGACCATGCATCTTTCCGACGCGTTCCTGAAGATGTGGTTCTCTTAAAGCGTGCTGTGTTCCGTTAGGTTCTTGTTGGGTGTTTTAAAGATTCATTCTAATAATCTTGATTCTTGGTAACTGTTAGAAAGCTGCTGCCATAAAGTTCCGTAAATATACACTATAGGGAACCCCGGCGCTAGTGTATATAGGAGCTCCAACTCACGGTGCTTCAGCGAGCATGAAAATGGTGGGTAGTTTGCGTATTTGTCTAACATTTGTACACCTGGCTCCGTTTGTGTTCGCGTGGGTTGGATCTGTTCTGTCACAAAACAGAAATCAGCAAATGTTCAGCGGTGGCGCTTCACCACGTTATTCATTTAGGTTTACCATTTCAAATCAGGTCACAAAAAATCAAACGATTTTGTCTTTTCCTTCCAAACAAAACCGGAAAACACCAATAAACGAAGCCTCAAGTGCGCCTTCCCACCCTCAAGTACGAAGACTAGGCAAATCCGTGTACTATACCCATAATTCTCATGTTCGCTAAACGATCGCAGCGCCAGAATCCCTTCTAGGTAATATTGAACAAAAAAAACTTTATGCCTGCAGCAGACCTGTTAGAAGTTTTGTTTGTTGCATGAATCACCTGAGTACACAGGTGCCACTTGCACGCATTAGAAAGGCGATGCGTTCGATCTATTAGGCAACCCGCTGGTTACCTCCACCAACATTATATTAGGGTTACGCTCACAGTTCGGTGACATCTTAAGTGGTAATCGAACGAACCACAAGGAACCATGCCACTTTGGTTAACCCATGGAATAGACCCAGAGGCGGATCCAGTTACCCAATTTAGGAAGGGGGCGGTCACTTGAATTAACACTGGAAATGGGGGCGTGGTCATTACTTTTAGTTTTTACTGGCACAAAAAACTTGGAATGACATAAATACTGTTATTGTGTGCTTACAATGGTCCCACTCATTTGTCTTAGCTGGTGAAAGCCGGTGGGCGGAAGCACGGAAGAGATCGGGAGGGGATACTGACAGGCTTTGGGAGGGGGGGGGAGATAACCCTACCGCCCCCCCCCCCATCTGGATCCGCCACTGTATAGACCATCACTCACTTGGCTTGTATCCCCTTTAAGACACAAGGTGAACCATTTCAGCCATTTATTTCTATTATAAAGCCCACGACGGACATGATCGCGGACGGATCAGTCACGTGGCATGTGACGTAATCCTGATAAATCAGAAGCAATCATTCACGCAACAGGGGAGACTTCACTCTGGAAGCGAGGATTTCGTCGTTGCTCCCGGACGATCTCAACTGCGATATACACTACGAATCGCTCCGCGCTTATACTGAAGCGGGGACGCGGCAAAGGGGGACGTATGGGGACGTAGTACGTGTACCCGGAGTCGAATTCAGATTTCGTCTGTCGTGTGACAGCTTATACCGCTCTTGGAAGAATTCATTTGTGCGATTGGGTCAACTCAGGGCCCGGTGACAGCATCTTTACGTGCCGTACGAGCACAGTCATTCCACTACTTTTGCTAGGCCTACTCACTCGTGAGAAGCCACTATGTCGGCCGTTCGCATAGCCTGCCTGATGCGCAAGAGGGCGCTGCTGATCCTGTCGCGTGACATGGCGTCCACTCCCGTGTACGGGTCGTCCAGGAAGAGAAGTGGTGGCATGGCGAACACGCACCGCCCACAGGCACAGCTTGCGTCGAGTGCCGGCACTGCGTGATGGTGGTGGCAGTTAGAAGAGAAAGAAAATGGAACCTAATTTCTGCAACCTTTTCAACCTTGTCAACAATGGTTCTCACGACGCTGCCGTTTGCCTCTGTGGGCTTTTGTTAACATGTGTGAACCCCACAAAATGCACTGCCGTGGCAGCGACGTCAGCTTTTGTACTCCTTCCCCACAGCTCAGAAAGGAGGTGTTCCTTCTTTCCGTTGAAAATGACTATAGAGAGCATGGCACATTGCCTTGTAGGTGCGGCGGGAAGGAGATAAAAGTAAAGGTTATGGATGAAGGAATTAGAACGCCTGGCGAAGCAGGTGTGACAGGAAAAGTAGAGATAAATTTGGCAGATCCCAGGTACAGTGGGAATAAATTGATTCCCACTGCACGATGCGAAGAACGAATAGAATTTTTGATATGTCACTTCAAAATCAGCACAACGCTACGAGGTAGAGATAAATAGTGCCGTACATGACTTCCTTTTCATGATTATCATGATTGGATGCGTCGTTTACTTTCGTCATTTATTCTCGTCACGCGATACAAAATTTAGTATATATGTGGAGCTCTGTGAAATGGCTGTGAGCACACTATTGTTGTGGTAAATTCTCATATTCCTACATGACATGCGTGTCAGGATTATCATGCTTGCACAAGTCATATGATTTATCAACCTTTGACGTCACGTAACACCAAATTTCGTATATGTCGAGCTAGCAAAACGGCCGCGAGCGCTTCATAAAGGACCCAATATACTCCGATGTAGCGTTGACGCACGCGCACGCTGGTTTTGCCAACGTAGCACGCACAGCGATGCTACGTTAGCAAAACGCGAGAACTGTACAGCCTGACGCCAGGCGTGGCCGGTGCGACCTTCGTCCGTCAGCGTGGCCTGACGGCAACCAGCGCGAAATTCGCGCCGATGCATTACCCAGACAACACTGCGTCTCGCTCTTTTCGTGACGGCAGGACACCGAATGCACAGAAATGCGCAAGCGTCAAAGAAACGCAGCACGGCGCACGCTTGGGAGTATATGGCAAAACCGGCGCCTGGCGTCGCAACGCCCACGTGACGCGACAAAATGAACGCCAGCGACCACGCGCACCGCCTCACGTTGAAATGCATGGGCTCCTTGACTGTGGCATGTAGTCTTGTTCTCACATGAAACGCATCTCATGATTATCATGTTTGCACCAGTCACATACCTTCGTCATCCATTGAGGTCACGTAATACCAAATTTCGCCTATGTGAAGCTAGCGAAACAGCTGCGAGCGCATCAAAAGTGTGGCATGTAGTCAAGGTTTTACATGACAGGCTTGTCGTGATTATCATGTTTGGATGTGTCATTTACCTATGTCGTCCGTTTGCGTCGCGTAATGCGAAGTTTGGACATGTGAAGCTAGCGAAACAGCCGCTAGCGCATCATCAGCTTGGAATCTAGTCATGTTGTTACATGACACGCATCTACTGACTGGGCACGGCGGCACAGCCGGTAGTCGGCGGTCTGAAAATCCGTTTGTCTGCCTTCTGCAGTTCCTTGGATTGCTGGGCCCCCTTTTTGCCGAACCTTTCGATCTGCGAGTGGGAGATGCGCATGCGCCGCACCCTGTGACCAGCCTCATCTTTCCTTGCCGGTCATCAACTGCACACCCGGACCACCTGCGTCTACAGCTATCAGCCACGTGGGCATCACTGATACCAGAAGCCATCCAGGCGGCGCCGTTGCAGATTCCGGCTATATATGAGCGTCCTGTTCACTCCTCGACCACTGGGCACGGCGGCACAGCCGGTATGCGGTGATCTGAAAATTCGTTTGTCTTCCTTCTACAGTTCCTTGGATTGCTGGGCCCCCTTTTTGCCGAACCTTTCGATCTGAGAGTGGGAGATGCGCATGCGCCGCACCCTGCGACCAGCCTCATCTTTCCTTGCCGGTCATCAACTGCACACCCGGACCACCTGCCTCTACAGCTATCAGCCACGTGGGCATCACTGATACCAGAGCCATCCAGGCGGCGCCGTTGCAGATTCCGGCTATATATGAGCGTCCTGTTCACTCCTCGACCACTGGGCACGGCGGCACAGCCGGTATGCGGCGGTTTGAAAATCCGTTGTCTTCCTTCTACAGTTCCTTGGATTGCTGGGCCCCCTTTTAGATGCGGAAGCATCTTATACTCGCGCCTTGTAGTGCGCCGTCCGCGCCGTCCGCACCGCCTTAGTTGAGCTAATTCATTACGTCTGATACAATAATCACTCGTTCTCTGCTACTGCAATATTCACGCGTTCATCAAGTATAAGGTTATTTGTTGCACTTCAAAAGCATACATGTGTCCGAGTTTAAACGGTCAAAGTTTCACATTAAATGCACCAGGAAGGTAAAGTATTGGTACGGAAACCAGTAACACAAACATGAGCTTGTACGGTAAAGTTAGCTATTTAAAACCTACGCGAGCGTCGGTGCACACTGAACCATGCCTGTGTATTCAGGCATGTGTCTAACTCTGTTACCAGCCACTAAACTGTTTTAGCGGGACGGCTCAGTGCTCTCTCCCATAGTTGAGTACGAAGTACTCAAAATCGTTCAACATATTATGCGGAAGCATCTTATACTCGCGCCTTGTAGTGCGCCCGTCCACGCCGTCCGCACCGCTTCTCGAAACATTCGACAGCTGACGCGCGCGCATGCGCCGTCGCGCCGTCGCCCACCATCTGTGCCGCGCGCGCTTCTCCTTCGAGAACATTCGACAGCTGACAGCGCATGCGCCGTCGCGCCGTCGCCATCTGTGCCGCGCGCGCGCTTCTCCTTCGAGAACATTCGACAGCTGACAGCGCATGCACCGTCGCGCTGTATATATACTCAAGGTCGGCGCTCGCTCGCTCAGTTGCCGCTCGTCCGTTGGTTCGTCGCAATAAATAAAACACCCGCCCTTTCGCATACTTGCCGTACGTGTTCACTCATTTAACACCCCATTTCACAACCACGTTAGCCAATTTAGCCATCGACCCAAGTAAGTCGCAATTTAACACACCCGTTAACCAATTAAAATGCTTCCGCATCCTCCTCAGTGTTCCCTCCCCGAGGGAAGCTGCGGGCAATTTTTTTGCCGAACCTTTCGATCTTCGAGTAGGGAGATGCGCATAGCGTCTGCACCCTGCGACCAGCCTCATCTTTCCTTGTCGGTCATCAAACTGCACACCCGGACCACCTGCCTCTACAGCTATCAGCCACGTGGGTATCACTGATACAAGAAGCCGTCCAGGCGGCGCCGTTGCAGATTCCGCTATATATGAGCGTCCTAATCACTCCTCGGACCACTGGGCACGGCGGCACAGCCGGTATGCGGCGGTATGAAAATCCGTTTGTCTTCCTTCTACAGGTGAGCAGGCGTTACGGAAATGCTTTCGCTCAGGCGACCCGTTCTTACTTGTGCTGCCGTGCCCATGGCCTTCTGGTGTGTCTATGATGTTTCTAGCTTGTTGCGACAACTGCTCCTTCTGGGCGGAGACATTGAGACCAATCCTGGTCCTGATTTGGCTAAAATTGCTAAACAACTAGAGCATAGCTACTGACATAAAGGACATAAAAGAAAAAGCGACTAACCGATATAGAGAAAAAAATTGGACGCCTTGACGATTTTAGAGAACAAAATTGCTGCTTGCCAAACTCAAATATCTTCTATGAGCACCGTAATTCATCAACTAGAAAAGCAGGTTGATCAGCTCGAAAAACCATAGTAGAAGAATCAAACCTAATAGTGTACGGCTTACCGGAAAGGGACAACGAGACCATTGACACACTTGAACACGTTGTCAAAAAACAAGTAATTTCAAGACTTATTGGAGCTTGAACCAATTAGGATTGAGCGCATCCATCGAATAGGTAGGCCTACACAAACAAGGTTACACCACTTATTTTTAAACTGCAGACGCACACGACAAGATGTCAATTCTTAAGCAAGGATCTAAGCTAAAAGGTTCAGATTTCTTCATTGGTGAAGATTTCTCCCGTAAAGTGCG
>WOVY01006628.1:0-19095 GCA_013436015.1 Rhipicephalus annulatus
GGACCCACATGCTACAGCTTTTCAATTTTCAGTACACATCAATAAGGCACTTTCGACAAACATGGCTGGCACAGTTTTTTGTACGCAGCCAGAAAGAAACTACCCTTTTGTACTTGCCCAAAACGAGGCTTCTCCGAAACGGCAAATTGCGATCCACCGGAACGAACTTGGTACGTCCCCCAAAAATGGGGCCTGTCCAGACACACACAACGTGGTATTTGATGACACCCAAACAGAATTTCACAACGCAATATGTACTCGTTCATTTGATCAGGGTAATTTGCGAAGGCAGATCTTTGTAGCCCCTGATTGGCTACCTTCCCGGAGTGCAGTAATGTACTTAAACACCACGTTCAATTCATGTGTACTTTTTTCATCCCATATTGAAAAGTGAACGATTTATAGTATTTAATAAGAAAAAAATGGAAAGCTTTTCCAGAAGCCGCTGCACAGGCATTCACATTCCCCTACAAAAATAAATTTAGACAGTCTATAGACTTCGAAAAACAGTTTAGGCAGTCTATAGTCTCAAACTATTTAGTACGACAAACTATTTTAGTGCGACTGAGCCCCTTCCCCCAATAAAAAAAAATAATAGCTATAGCACTGATCTTGCTATACTTTTGTTATTATTATCCAATATATTCCAAATTCCAGGCTGTACCAACAGCAAGAGAAAATGTGACATGTAAACAGCACTACAAATAACGAAACGGTGTACAAATAACATTAGTGCGATAGCGAACAAAGTATGTACAGAGGAAACTATTGTCCACTCGTATACTATTTACACAACACAAAATGACAGGCTGCTTGAGGACTTCGGGTCTCCTAACAAGTGGACCGAGACCAGCCGTCACACACGCACAGCCACGCACGCACATAATCGTTCAAGAATTGTTCACAACACCGAAGCCTTCCCAAGCTTCAGAACCTTCCTGCGACAGAAGGAGTAAAAAATCATCGCTTGCTCGTCGATGAATCCTTGGCACGGAGAAGTGCATTTGTTAAGGACGCCATTTTTTTATGTGGCCAGGCTCGCCATTATGACCAGAGCATGAAAAAGGAAACAAAAGAATGAACATTGTGACTGCAATACATCGCGGTTTCGGATCACTTGTCCAGAAGACTCACTGCAGGCATACATACACAGTAAAGAATGCTAATAGATTCCACAGTAAATAATTAAAAAGTAGTTTTTGCCAGTTGACCCTTTTCTGGACCACTTCCAAATGCCTTAAGTGACACACAGATGGTACTAATGCTAAGAGCTAAGAAAAAAAAAAACACCAGAAAAAGGAGAGTCTCGCTCAAGCAGCGAACGTGCTAGAGCGGAAGAACACTCTGGTCACAATGTGCCCAGCACTCGAGATCTGCAGTGCCCTCGCACTGGGACGGGAGAGCTTCCAGTGAGGAACTTCAGTCGTCGTTAGAGAGAGAGGCTCCGTACACGGGCGGCGAAAGCATGTAGACGACCGCCTCGTAGGTGGCCATCATGATGGCCGTGTTGGGGATCTGGCGCACAAGCTGCGTCGCAAGGCCCCGGTACAGGCCCTGGTAGCCCTCTTCGCGCCACACCAGGAACAGCGTCTGGAAGAAGGACCGGTACTTGTCGCCTTCCTGCCGTAGCCGCGTCCTCGCCACTTCTGCGGAAAAAGATTGAAGACGCTGGGTGAGCATACAGGTGAGAGCCAACTTGCAACACTACCACACAGAGTTTTGCAATTAACACTCCTGTTACATTTAAATATAACGTGAACGGCTAAAAACACTTGTAAAAAATTAAGCATCTTTACGCAGAAGTTACACTCCCAAATTTAGCAAAAAATTCGGCAGATCCCACGCACCTAGGAATCAACGTTATGCAAAGCATGCGTAGAGAAGGTGACCGTGTTGCAATTTTTTTTTTGAGTGACACTTCATGAAATGACGCTAAATACATGTACAAACGTTGCACGCACAGACATAAGTTAAAGAGTTGCAGATGTTTACATAACCAGTTGTTTGCACTTGCGCAACGATGCCAACTGGAACATGCGTAGTAGCAGCACCAGAAGCAGATATGAAGCGCTGATGCTGACGAGGATGCTGGCCCTGGACACTGCTCCATAAATCAACTTCAGCGCATGGCAACTAATAATAATTGATGCTAACCTGACGTGATGGCTGTATACGAGGAGTACATACGCAATGTTTATAAAATTGGGGTAGGCAGCACTGCAACCACTATCAATGATTCACGAAGATTAGCGTCTTCAAAGTAGTTCCGAAACGTGGCGTAGCTCTGTGGTAAAATGCTTCATTTGTAACAACAGTACTGAAAGTTGGGCGAGTTGGTGAAAGTTGGGCGAGTTGGTACTCATTCATGACTTCTTTGCGCAAACACGTACACGGACACAAGGAAAAGTGCCCGTGTTGTTTGCCTCTTTCCTTGTGTCCGTGTACGTGTTTGCGCAAAGAAGTCATGAATGAGTACCAACTCGCCCAACTTCAGTACTGTTGTTACAAATTTCTTGTGCACAGGGCCCTTTTCAGTGTACTAATCTTTGCGCCCGTGTTGTTTGCCTCTTTTCCTTGTGTCCGTGTACGTGTTTGCGCAAAGAAGTCATGAAAATGCTTCATTGCCACACAGAATGCTTGGGTTCGATTCCAGCTGGGACCCTGACATTTATTCTTTGCATTCCTCGGGTCGACGCTACCGATGTCAGGTATTTCTTGAAGCTCGCGCGTTAAAATTGCCAATGTGTGTTCTCTCGTTCCTGGGTAGATAGTAAGTGTCAATTACCTGTGGCACATACCCGCACACCAGCAGAATATACCCGCCCCTGGGTATGTGCCACTGTCTGACGGGAAGTGTTTGACGACGTACGCGGCGGAATTGTGGTATTATTCATGTCTTGACCAGCGCGTCATATTCATTAAACCCTCTTACCCGCCCATGCTAATTTTGGTTTACGTCACATTAAGGGGTGACTACGAGAGCACCTAAACGTAAGCATATATATATATATATATATATATATATATATATATATATATATATATATATATATATATATATATATATATATATATATATATATATATATATATATAAAGGAAAGAAGTGTATACTTAAAGGCTCGTTTTCTGTGTTTTACACAATAATAATGGCATCCAACAGACAATAATGCCAAGTAAAGTATAGGGGAAGATATTAGACCAAACAAACATTATACAAACATTACAAACATTATATATATATATATATATATATATATATATATATATATATATACACACACACACACACACACACATATACATAGGTATGGGATATGGCACAACGGGAGCGTTGTCAACAAGGATAAATGGATAAATATATTTACCAACAGTTTCGGGAGGGGTCCTCCCTTCATATACTACTCCCACTATATATATATATATATATATATATATATATATATATATATATATATATATATATATACACACACACACACACACACGCTCAAAGTCGCCAAGTTCGCTAAGAAATGCCTCGCATTAAAAAAAAAAGAGTATCAATGGGTTGGAGCAGTCGACTTGTTACAGTATGCAACAACGATCGCGAATTTTTCTTATTCGCTGGTTTTATATACAACTAACCTGTGCAGATAACTGTCCAAAACATGCGATTTCACGAAAAATAAATGTAAACTAAGTTTCTACACGCCGATAACGTCCACTCCCGGTTGGCAGACTGCCTGAGGGTAACATAACTATAGAAAACGACGGAATATATGATAAGAAACATTAGTCACAAATTCCGCATATCCGTCTTTTCGGCCGATGCTATCTGCCTCTTTCATGTTCCTGTACTGGCCTCTGCAAATTTGGTAGGGTGCGATGAACCTTCATCTCCGCACCCCCCTCCGATGGAGAACCCTCCGCACGCTTATGTACCCAACAGAAGGTAGTAAGCTCATCCCGTAAAATGGTGGGCAGACGCTATCAGCACTTCATTATCCTTGTGCATTTAATATTACGCCACACTGCCACTGGAATTACAAGGCAGTCCACGGCCCATGAGCTGTGAAGCTACGCACGCACGAAGCTCACTTCCTCGATGGATGCATGGATGAATTGAAAAGACTGTACCCTTTAGATCGGACGGCAGCTAACACCACTTAGGCGTAATACTTAGTGAACAAATACTAGATTTATGTTATGTTTTCCCTTTGAATGAAGTTAAGCACTGGCACTTTCTAGTGAAGGATTTAATTTTTCACTCGTGCCTTGATTGTAGCCACTAATCAGATAACCTCCTCCTAGTTATTTTTACCCGCTTAAAGTGTATGGGTAGACGCTATCAGTACTTCATTATCCTCGCGCATTACGCCACGCTGCCACTGAAATTACAAGGCAGTCCGCGGCCCATGAGCCATCATGCGCGCCTGCCACCTAGCGAAGGAGAAAACAGAGCAGCCAAGAGCACTTCTCGACGAAGCGACGCACGGCGGCGCGAGGAGCGGCAAGCAGCGCACATTTTGCGTTGCAGCGCTCCCTCGCCGAGGGCGCCACGCTACCGCCGAACGTTTGTCGAGCCCCAGAGGAGGCGCCAGTCGAACGCACGCGTGGCTAGCACGGCCTCGGAGACTCGGAGTGGAATGCGCACATCGCCCGTAGCACCGTTGCCCGCAGCAGCCGAGAGCGACCGCTACATCTTCGCCGTCGCGTTCGCCGTGTCCTACCACCGTACTCGGCACGACGGTACAATCGCGTCAACATTGACCGAGTCTATCTTGCTGCCGTTGTTTCAAACTCATTTGACAAAATCGCTCAACGGAATAACAAATTTTGCATGTACGTACACATGCATGCACACAAGTACGAACATACATAGAGGGTGAATGCAGTCCCCCCTCCCCCTTTCCCGAACAACATTTCTGACTATGTCCCTGACTACTAGGCCACCATGATACACACCACCAGACGAGAAGTCTCACGCAATAACAAAGGGTACACTGGGAACACGTCGGATAGGTCTGCTCAAGGGAGGCCTTAGAAATGTACAGAAAACGAACTGCCCGATAATGTTATCAAGGCCTCGCATACCAGGAGCGACATGCGGAGACGATCCTCGACCGTTTCGGCAACCCACCGCCTTTCCTTATCTTGCCACTGCGCAACCATTTACTGCCACTCTACTTTTCCCCCTGACGAAAATGAAACCAAGAAAAGCTGTTTGTGGCCGCCCCGGCGCCACTAGGACCGAATGGCGTGAACGGGGGTCTGCGGAGGCGCGCACGCGGTGACGCAAGGCGATAAGGCGTCCGTGACAGCTCTTTCGTACGCGCAACGGTTCCTTCCCCATTGTCCTACCTCGCGCGCGAAATGTCGGTCATCGTCAAGTAAAAGATGCATCTTCCCCAACGAGCCACTTTTCGACTGAAATCGTTTCTCGACGCAAGTTCACTTTTCCGCAGCGCTTGAGCGCTTTCCCGTGAACGCAGCTTCGCAGTGTTAGGACCGGCGCCAGGTCTGACAATGGATCGGCGTTCCTTTTGATGTTCCTTTTGAGTCGCCAAACGGGTGGGCGGCCGGTGTCCGCCATGTATTGTTCCCACCTGGCCGGAGGGTGCGGCGTCCTGCCGCCGCGGCGCCGTGAGCAGTTCGGGAGACCACCGGTGCAGCTTCTTCTTTGGAAGATGACGGCGGCGGCGGCGGCCGGGAATCGTCCCGCTAATTGAACGAGTTGTTCGGCACCCTTTGAAGCTTGTTTACGGCGGCCCTTTCGATGGATGCAGTCATCAACTCCAGACCCCTCGCCCAGCGACACACCTTGACGGGGGGGGAGCCGCGTTCGTGCCACATGGCCGTGCGGTGACCACGCTTCAGTTTTGAACGTTCGCGTGGACCGTGCGTGCTCGTCACCCTCGCGGGTAATGTGTGGTCCGTGATTGGACGGTGCCATCTGTACGCGGTCCCCGATCTAGGGATCTGGGGAGGACAGACCCTTTATAATGAGCCCCCACGGCTCATTCGGTGCTTTTTCGAGTGGAGAGCTCGCCATGTACGAAGAACGCCACTATATATCTAAACTTTCTTATTGACCTCTCTCTAATGTAAATAAACGTCTGTTCTCTGTTTTCCCATATAAGCATTGCTTCTCGCTATAAGGGACGAGTCCGATGGGAGCCAGCTACCAACGACGAGACCCACAGGACCCAGACCACAACAACTGGATGGCAGCGGTGGGATCGAGCTCATCGACCAGGAGGCAATGCTGAGACCTGCTGTCTGGAGGACCTAGAGTCGGACAAAACTGCTTCGTGGCATCTCTGACAACACGGGAAGGAACGCGTCCGAATTCATGACTGCATAGGGTGAGTGCACTGCTTTTCTTTGCTGAGATATCACCAGGCTTTGCATAGGATTGTAAACAAAGCAGTGATTTGGTAACGGTTGACGGAAGTATTGATAGTACGTCAAAGTTGTTTAGTTAAAAGAGTTAGCAGCACCAAGGACCGCCATGAATTTGAAGGGACTGAAAAAGCCAGAGTTGTTAGAGTTGGCCCGAGAGCTGGGCCAGGTAATTGCCGAGACGAAAAGAAAGCAGGAGATCATTGACGCCATCGAGAAGATCGGGGCAGATGACGATGAGCTGAGCGAATGCTTGGAGGCTATTACGCAAAGGAAAGAGGAGCAGAGGCTCCGTGAGGAAAAAGAGGAGCAGAGGCTCCGGGAGGAAAAAGAGGAACAGAGACGTCGTGAGGAGAAAGAGGAAAGAGAACGTATCGATCGTATGGAAATGAAACGCCTAGAAATTGAACTAGCAAAGGCTCAATCAATGAACGGAGCTAGCGCAGTGGCACGAGAAAGAGAGCGCCGAATGACAGATTTGATGCCATCCTACGCGGTAGGAGGGGACATGGGTCTTTTTCTGGTGCACTTTGAGCGCACGTGCGAGAGGGAAAATTTTGCTAAAAACACGTGGCCCCAGCGCTTGCTTACGCTGCTGCCGTGTGAAGTAGCTGACATTATAGCCCGTATGGGTAAAGAAGACGCAGACGACTATGACAGAGTCAAAGCGAGTCTGCTCAAAAAGTACAGACTGTCAGCGGAGGCGTTCAGGCGAAAATTTCGTGAGATCGAGAAAGCCAAAGACGAGTCATACCCAGAGTTTGCGTACACCTTAAAGGTAAATCTGGAGGAATGGCTTAGAGAGGAGGGTGCGCTTGGCGACGCGGAAAAGACTCTGCAGTGTTTTGCGTTGGAACAATTCTTTCGGCGTCTACCTGAAAACATTAGGTACTGGGTTCAGGATAGACAAGGAGTAGATACTATCACGAGAGCGGCAGAGCTCGCAGAGGAGTACGTAAATCGCCGTGCCCTCGAAGGCAAGGATGTCCCTAGGAGGGAGATTAGTAAATATCGGGCCGACAAGCCTCCGCGATGGACAAAGTCGGGTCGGTATATGCCGAAGGAGGGTTTAGACTCCAAAGGAAGCGGTGATGAGAAAAACAAGAGAAAGGAAGAAGCACCCGAGAAAAGGGCGGAAGGGCAACAGAAAAAGGCGTTCGAGGCCAAGAAGCCGATAGTTTGCTATAACTGCCAACAGACGGGGCATATTTCTTTGGGTTGTAAGAACCCGAAAGTTGTGTTAATGTCACTCTGTAGTAATGACGAAAACATGAAATTGCTAGAACCATACATCCGAGACCTAGTCGTGAATGGCCAACCGTGCCGCGTGCTCCGCGATTCGGCCGCCACTATGGATGTAGTGCACCCGTCCTATGTCGAGGAGAGTCAGTTTACAGGAGAATGCGCGTGGATAAGACAAGCAGTAGAGACAAACAGTGCATGTCTCCCAGTAGCAAGAGTCCGCATCGAAGGCCCTTTCGGTGTTCTAGACACTGAAGCTGCCGTTTCGGCACATCTCCCAGTGCAATACCCGTATTTGTTCTCAAATAAATCAGAGTACTTGCTGCGACAAAAAGGAATTGGGTTCAGTGAGGGTATCGTACAGGCCTTAACTCGATCCAAAGCAAGGGAGCTCGCCGCTCAGACAGTTTGTAAAGATCCGGTGGCAGACGAAACAGCTTCAGCGGCAGAGCCTTCTTTACCTGGCACGAAACTGGACCGCCCTATAATGGAGCCTCAAAACACAATATCTAAAGAAAGATGTAAGAAACCGGATGAATCCGAGGCATCTCGAGAAGTAGAATGCACTATAAAGCTGTTAAATGTAAGTCCTACAGAACTGATAGTGGAACAGGAAAATGACTCCACTCTCCGTAACTTAACGCCAGACGCGAAGGAAGGGGTGGCTAAGCAAAACATTCAGTTCACCAAGAAGGGGGGCGTCTTGTACAGAAAGTACACAAGTCGAAAAGGAGTTCGGTTTAATCAGCTAGTCGTACCGTATCCTTTCCGCGAGGAGCTGCTGCACCTGGTCCACGGAGGTTTGTGGTCAGGGCATCTCGGCATCAAAAAAACAAAAGAATGTTTGTTACGGGAGTTTTACTGGCCCGGCTGCTTTCGGGAGGTGGAGGCATTTGTAAGAAGCTGCGACACGTGCCAACGCGTTGGCAAGCCAGGGGATAAGGCTAAAGCACCTATGAAGCTGGTCCCCATTATCACAGAACCGTTTCGCAGGCTAGTTATAGACACAGTGGGTCCACTTCCTGTAACGCAGTCCGGGTACCGGCACATACTCACAGTGCTCTGCCCGGCCACGAAATTCCCGGAAGCAGTACCGTTAAAGGAGCTCAGCTCGGAGGAGGTAGTTAAAGCGCTTTTATCTATCTTTGCACGTGTAGGCTTCCCCGCAGAAATTCAGTCCGACCAGGGATCTGTTTTTACAAGTGCACTAACCTCGACATTTCTAGAAAAGTGTGGCGTTAAAATCATCCACAGTTCAGTGTACCACCCTCAGTCAAATGCTGTAGAAAAGGTACATTCAGTCATGAAACGGCTGCTACGCGCCCTTTGTTATGAGCAAAAAGAGGATTGGGAGGCTTGCTTGCCCGCAGCTATGTTCGCGCTTCGGATCGCTCCTCACGAATCAACAGGGTTTTCGCCTGCGGAGCTTGTTTACGGACGTGCTCTTCGCTCCCCACTTCGCATTGTTCGAGAATCTTGGGAGGGCCGGGCGGACGACCCTTCGGTAGTAGCATACGTGCTTGAGCTGTTGGACCGACTTCACGCAGCTCAAGAACTAGCGGAGCAGGAAATGCGCAGAGCTCAAAACAACGCTAAGCGCTATTATGACAAGACAGCCCGGACGCGAAGCTTTCGAGTAGGGGAAAAAGTGATGATACTGAAACCCTCACTGAAGAATAAACTTCAGGTCCAGTGGGAGGGACCTGTTGAGGTAGTTCAGAAATTGTCAGACACAAATTACTTGGTTACTGGACTGGGAAGGCGTAAAACGCAACAGGTGTACCACACTAATCTGCTCAAACCGTACCAGCAGAGGCATGCCGTTGTAAACATGTCGCTCAATCAACCGGAAGAAATGCCTATTGATTTCCCGGAGTTAACAACAGAAAACAAAGACATTGGCGAGACTATTAGTAACCTGGTAGAGCAGGCGGAGTTGGAGCCAGATCAGAAAGCGGAACTGAAGGAACTATTGTTTGACTTTAAAGAAACATTTTCAGACACACCTGGCAGAACCAAAGCCCTAGTTCATGATATTGAGCTGACATCTTCGGAACCAATTCGTTCTAAAGCTTACCGCGTTTCCCCGAGGCAACGGGAAATAATGGCCGCGGAGATAAACCGAATGCTCGAGCTAGGAGTGATCGAGCCAGGAGAGAGTGATTACACCTCGCCTCTGATCTTGGTTGAGGTCCCAGGGAAAGAGCCGCGACCGTGTATTGACTATCGGAGGCTCAACTCGATTACAAAGGACCAAACTTATCCAATTCCGCATATTGAGGAAAGGCTTGAGCAAGTCAGCAGTGCCAATTTCATCTCGACTTTGGATTTAGTCAGGGGATACTGGCAGGTGCCTCTAACTGAAAGGGCTAGTAGGCTTGCGGCGTTTATTTCCCCGATGGGAACATTTCGGCCGAAGGTCCTTAGTTTTGGATTAAAGAATGCCCCTTATTGCTTTTCTGGCCTAATGGACAAAGTGTTACAGGGTATGGAGGACTTTGCCCTCCCGTACCTAGATGATATTGCTATTTTTTCTTCTTCCTGGATAGACCACATGAAACACTTGCGAGCTGTGCTATGTCGTCTGCGTGAGGCCGGCTTAACAGTGAAGGTTGCGAAATGCCAATTGGGGCGCGCTGAGGTAGCTTATCTAGGGCATGTAATAGGCCAAGGCTACCGCCGGCCGTCAGAAGTAAAGCTGGCCGCAATAGACAACTTTCCCCAACCACGAACCAAGAAAGACATTCGGTCGTTTCTTGGATTGGCCGGTTATTATCAAAGGTATATCCCGCGTTACTCTGACATTGCAAGTTCCTTGACAGACGCTCTTAGAAAGACTGAACCCCAGACCGTAAAATGGGATGGGGCCAAGGAACATGCATTTTCTACGCTAAAGAAGGCACTAAAAAGTCAGCCAGTGTTGAGCGCGCCTGACTACTCTAAGCCGTTCATTCTTCAGTGTGACGCCAGCGACCGGGGTATGGGTGTCGTGCTTTGTCAGAGGGGAGAGAACGACCAGGAACACCCTGTACTGTATGCCAGTAGAAAGCTTTCTGTTCGTGAGGAAGCATACAGTGCCTCAGAAAAGGAATGTGCCTGCGTTGTTTGGGCTGTGCAGAAGCTAGCTTGCTACATCGCCGGTTCTAGGTTCACAATAGAGACTGACCACTGTCCCCTCACATGGCTACAGTCCATGTCATCGAAAAACGGCCGTCTTTTGCGCTGGAGCTTAGCTCTTCAACAATACACCTTTGATATCCATTACAAGAAGGGTAAACTCAACAGCAACGCAGATGGTCTGAGTCGTTGTCCCTAGTACCCCGAGGGCTTCAAAACGATTTTCTGCTTTCTATCCTCGATTTGAGGCCCACTAGTTTTCTGTATTTATCCAAACATGTGTCAAGTGTTTTGTTTAATGTCTTCAAAAGTGGCTGATGTGGTGTTGCGACTCGGCGGGGGCCACAGGAATAAAGTTGAGGTAGAAGGAAATGACTTCCACAGGTGAATCTAAGTCTGGTGATTCTGAGTAGGGAATTGCCGTGTGCTTGCTCGTGTGTGGGTGTGCTTTCGGCGCAGTTTCCGCAGTTCCTCATTGGTGGTGGGCGGAAGATATGGTGGAGAGGGGTCACCTCATCCCTGCGAGCAACGCCCTCTTGGTCAATGATCATCGGATCCAGTGTTCGGGACAAAAATAATAGAGGAAGAGCCGACAAGCTGCAATACAGATCCCGCTGCACAGTACCTGCTGGCCACTGCACCTCGGGATCTTCTTTCCCCGGCGGAGAGGCTGTTAGGACCGGCGCCAGGTCTGACAATGGATCGGCGTTCCTTTTGATGTTCCTTTTGAGTCGCCAAACGGGTGGGCGGCCGGTGTCCGCCATGTATTGTTCCCACCTGGCCGGAGGGTGCGGCGTCCTGCCGCCGCGGCGCCGTGAGCAGTTCGGGAGACCACCGGTGCAGCTTCTTCTTTGGAAGATGACGGCGGCGGCGGCGGCCGGGAATCGTCCCGCTAATTGAACGAGTTGTTCGGCACCCTTTGAAGCTTGTTTACGGCGGCCCTTTCGATGGATGCAGTCATCAACTCCAGACCCCTCGCCCAGCGACACACCTTGACGGGGGGGGAGCCGCGTTCGTGCCACATGGCCGTGCGGTGACCACGCTTCAGTTTTGAACGTTCGCGTGGACCGTGCGTGCTCGTCACCCTCGCGGGTAATGTGTGGTCCGTGATTGGACGGTGCCATCTGTACGCGGTCCCCGATCTAGGGATCTGGGGAGGACAGACCCTTTATAATGAGCCCCCACGGCTCATTCGGTGCTTTTTCGAGTGGAGAGCTCGCCATGTACGAAGAACGCCACTATATATCTAAACTTTCTTATTGACCTCTCTCTAATGTAAATAAACGTCTGTTCTCTGTTTTCCCATATAAGCATTGCTTCTCGCTATAAGGGACGAGTCCGATGGGAGCCAGCTACCAACGACGAGACCCACAGGACCCAGACCACAACAGCAGGCAGCCTGAAAGCCACGCACATGCAGAAGCGGCCGACTCAATCTAACTGGAAGTACGCGACAATCGGCATTCATTGAAGTCCACATAATTATTCCACGTCACTTTCAAGATACCTTCCGCATTCTTGCGGGCTCTCGTCAAAGAAGACCAAACTGAAACGGGCAAACATTGCGACGCAGATCACAACGACCCGCGGCGTTTAGCTAACTGCAAGTCGCAGTGAAACCGGGTAACCGTCCCCACACATTGCTCAATATTCCGCTGCTGGACTGAACAACAGGGGGGTGAGACACTGGGCGTGCGCGCGTTACCCTCTGGGGGGGGGGGGTGCTCCCTATTATAGTCAGTCCCCGCACAAACGCCTGTGCGAGAAAACACGACGACGCAGTGCTGTCAATTTGCGAGCGCCAGCAATCTCGAAGCTGCAGCGAGAGCCGCCGGCACACCCCCGTTTATTAGCGGCCACGCGACGCCTGGCTCAGCTCCAGGACCGAGCCTCTGGTCCGACAGAATGTTATTGTACGATGCACTTTTGCCTCGGAGCACAACACAAATGTTTACAGAGGCCGCCGCGGTGACGCCATACGTGAAACGCCACTCCAGCGCGTTTATCGAAGAGGGCAGCCTATCCGATGGGAGAAAACAACCCCTTCGGTTGTTTCGTCCATGTGCACCGCTTATTTACGTCGAATGTTTACAAAATATTGCAGTTCATTCGCCGCTGGTCCGTACCACAGAAGACGACGAAATGGCGAAGCTTTAAATCGCGCAGGGCTTGGAACAGCGAAACTGGTCCATTCTGCAGAGCGTAATCTGATTTCTACTAGCAGGTGATGCTAGGGTGTTTAGAGAATGATTCCCAAACTCAGGGCAGAGCATTTCGAGTTAAACCAGTCGCAGCCATGACACGGATTTCCAAGCTCGACAGGTTCCGCCCGACTCTTTGCCGATCCCTCTGAGGCGCCAATCATCCAAGCAGCATCATCATCAAGCTACGGACACTCGCACTGAAACCGAGCATCGGCACCTACGGGCACTGTCGTTCGCGTGGGACTTCTATCGCTTCGGGGCCTTCTAGCAAACACCGTAGCGTTTCCCGTTCCCTGCAGGTAGACGGGCTCGTGGTCTTCGGCACGCCGCCGTTGTTTCTCAGCCATTCGTTTGGCGTATTGTTGCCTTCATCTTTTGTGGGCCAGTATAGCGAAATTAGCACACTTTTTCACCGCACGCACCAGTTCATGACGACAGTCTTTGCGATGCTGGTATAGTTTTATTTCTTAAAGAAAAACGAAAGATGATAAAAAACCTAATATCTCCGATTACCTCGGGTGGAAACGTAATGCAAGTCACGTAAGAAAATCGTCTTTTTTTCTGAATTCCCAGATACATCGCCCACGGAGGCATGCAGATCGCATCACATGTTGAAAACGGAGCAGGACGCACGGAGAACGGCCTCGTCGAAGCCCAACGATCCAGGGAAAGCCGTTATGTTGCCGGTGCGCTTGTGACACGCAGCGGATAACACCCACTCGAAGGTTTCTCGCTTGTTAATGCCTTATTTTGAATCGAAGCAGAGGAAGAGCACGACTAGAATATGCCCATCGAATCTATGCGCGGGCAACGAAATGCCAGAATGAATTTATTTACCACTGCCACACGCTATCACAGTGCATGGTCAACAGTATGCCATCCGCTACAAATTTACGTCGCCGTCTTGTTGAGGGCGATGAGCGCGCAACGGCAGCGATCATTTCGTGCCGATGTTAGCATCGGCAAGCAGCCGAAATGCCGTGGTGCTGGAACGTTGGCGAAAACCAGCAGATCACGAAGACGCAGAAAGAATGGGGATGTAAAGTGTACTACGAGATGTATAGGATATGATTAGAGTATTGTAATAATAGCGATAGTGATGCGAAGAAAGTAAAGGGGACGAAACGGTGCCAGAAAGGTATAAAATACGCCCTGTCTTGTATGCGCTGTATGTTTACCGATCTGCCAGAATGAAAGTCCACATTTACGGCCCATTCGCGACCATTTTGATCGCGTTAAGGTGATGGCGAAAAACATTTATAAATGTATTTGCGGTGAGAGGTGTGGATAAGGCGAGTCTGAAGGGCCCGCCTTTCACGAGCACTCGGCGTGCTTTGATATATTACCTGCAATTAGTGCATTTCTATGGTTAGGATTACTATAGCGAGACCACCCGTTGGCGACTTCTTCGGAAGCAGCGGCTATAAAGAGGGCGGGCTTGTTTCAAACGGCGACAGCAGGAAGAAACTCCGGAGAAATTTCGTGCGTCGATGGGATTCACTAAAAGGAAGGTCACATGGAAAAGCTCGCGCCCCTGAGCCGCAAACGGGCGCCAATTTAGCCGAGCTGCCAGAGGGGAAGCGTGGCGAGCTTCTGAAAGGACCGGGTGCACATCCGAACGCGTACCACGAGGCTGACACAGCGACGCGCCGCATCGCGCCACGTGTACACACACACTCGCGAAGTGCGTGTGCAAACACAGCTTTCGCGGCATGAACACAAAGCGGAAAAAGAAGGGGGAGAACGGAGCGAGGAAGGTCAACACGCAGTTTCCATTTCCGAGCTGATTTAAAAAGAAAAAAGGTGCGATGTATCGGCTACGTAGTAGCGAGATTCATCGCCCACTGCATGCTTTACGCGGTAAATGGCGGAAGCAAGACACTGTACTAAACCAACACCACCCTAGAAAAAGTCTTCTAGGTGGTGTTGACTAAACGCGCTGCAGCATTTTCATGGCCGCAAGCTTAGGCTTTGGAAGAGATGATAATGATTGATTTCTGGGGTTTAACGTCCCAAAACCACCATATGATTATGAGAGACGACGTAGTGGACGGCTCCGGAAATTTCGACCACCTATAGGGTTCTTTAACGTGCACCCAAATCTGAGCACACGGGCCTGCAATATTTCCGCCTCCATCGAAAATGCAGCCGCCGCAGCCGGGATTCTATCCCGCGACCTGCGGGTCAGCAGCCGAGTATTTTTGCCACTAGACCATCGCGGCGGGGCAAGAGATAATAATAAAGCCTCATTTTACCGAAATGCTAGAGCACATAGCATGCAATTTAACTTGTTACATCAGACTAGATATTTTTTTTTGCATCGTTTCTTCGAATGGGCACCATGACAAGGCGACCACAGAACTATCGCGCACGTAATAATTGGCAAATCAACACGCACTCTGCCCCATTTCATCGCTACAAACGGTAAATGGCGATTCCCCTCGGCGAAATACTGTACCGCCCGGGTACAAACAACATTCGTCAAGTGAAACTTGGCATCAAAATCTGCGACGTTCCTTATCATGCTGACCGGTTGGTAAGCCGCAAGGGCGACCGATTTCCACACGCCAGAGTGGTGTGGTAAGCATCGATCGTACGTGGAAAGCCGATCCCGCCGCCGGTTGTGACCGGCCCTATCCAGCCAGATAAAGGAGATTGTACGCAACGAGGTGAGAGGGTTCAGGGAGGTATTTTAAGATAGGAGAGACAAGCGCTAAAGAGCTGAATGGAGAGCCACGATGAAAAAGAAAGGGGCGATAGCTAGGCCAAACAAAACGCGGAAATCCGACAAGTGCGCGGCCGCCCAAAGGGAAGGGGGGGGGGGGGCAGATATGCGCCCTCGAGGTTGGATCACGCGTGGTGCGAATACGAGTAGATATGACGAAGCGGCACACAGCACGAAGTAAACACGCACGCCGAGTCACGCGACCACTCCGATATGCCAATCATTCCCGTGGTGCGGAGGTATTTCAACACGCACAACCTGCAGGTGTCCGACCCGCTACAGTGGACACCGGACATGCGTACCTACTACACACGCTGTCGCAGGATGTGCGAATTATGGTCAGCGGAGCCGTGGAAGAAGGGCCCCATCTGCAATGAACCACTTATTTTTTTTTATTTTGAATGTTTTTTTTTATTTTGAACTAATTAAGAAAAATTTCATCTCTCCATAATAAAATCCTCCGTCTAGTTTACAATCTTCCTCGCAGACATACAACAGATCACTTGTTTAGTGAACATGAAATCATCAATGTTTACCACCTATACACTTACAGGCTTTTACGCCGCTATAAGATCGAACAAAAAGAACGTTCATCTACTATCACAGATATCGCTTCCATGATACGTCATCAAACCAAAGTACCCTCACCGTCATCAACTACCTTGGATGCTTCCTCGTACAAGAACTAACTATGGACAACAAAAAATTACTTATCAGCTACCGTTACAATTAAACAGGTTATATTCATCAGGTGTTAACATAGCAGATATCACCCTTTCTCAACTTCGCCAATATCTTATTAACACTCCTGACAATTAAGACCTTATCTTCAAAGTTCGTAGATAACAATTAGGGAAAACAATAAACAAAACACAAAGGATGAAAATGCGGTCACCGCTGCACGTAAATAATATGTTTAATTGTATTCGTGCTTTACATATTGCGACTTTTGATTTATATTTCTATATATGTTTATTGCACTGTGTCTGTGTGGTTTTTCTTTTTTTTTTTGAGTTTGAAGGCTTATCAATTCTAATTTTGTTAATGTTGTGTATTTTTGTCAGCTGTGGTGTTCTGTTGCCGCCACCGCCACTGCCTTATGTACATAGGGGGGTGAGAACTTAGTCAAGCGGATAGTCGCTTTTATTCTCACCCCCTCCATCAACTGTGTATTGGTGGAAATAAATAAACCAAATAAAATAAATAAATAATAAATGTGGGGTCTCTCTTTCGAGCGGAGTGATGGTCGAAGCGCACTGTTCAAGGCAAGCACTGCACGAAGACCGCATACAGACAAAACTTGTCGTAAGAACACTTGACAGGTCTTTGTTGCCACTACGAAAGGATGTCCAGAGATTAGATAGATAGATAGATAGATAGATAGATAGATAGATAGATAGATAGATAGATAGATAGATAGATAGATAGATAGATAGATAGATAGAAAGAAAGCGGGATCTGCCGAAACCAACCGTGTATGACCAAACTTGCGGATCTGATTTTGTTTTGGGTGATGCGATTCATCCAAAGCTTCGATGTTGGTCTTGTCTTCGCGGTTGCTTATACCGCGACTTCGATTTAGTGCGAAAATTGGAGCGACACGTTATAGTTGCACGTCCTGAAATCGACTCCAGCACTCGAAGGCACAATCAATGACACTGCCCTCGCGGCCTCCCCTGGAACTGCGCGTTCAATGCGCACAATTAGCAAAGCGCTCGAGCTGTTGAACGCTAAAGTCGCGGTTTCGATGCACGCTGCTGCCCAACCAGGGAAAGTTGTTCTTTACGCCGACACGTTCGGTTTACTATAGAACGAACATTTAGTGAAAACCCCTGTATAGGTAAATGCTCTCGCATTCAAAACCAACGCAGGAGTAAGTTCGGGTATACCCACGGAAGCGCAACGTATGACGCAACATATCAATTCGGAATGTCGCGATCTGCGACGCACAAGCGAGCGAAATATCCCGCGTGTAAAGCAAGTAAGAGGCGCGGCCAGCGATAGCACCGACACGGTATTCGCGAGGGAATCGACGGTCGCCAGCAGATAGAGCACGATGTGCCCGAGCGCGGCCCAAGGACGTGACCTTGCATTTGCGGAGAGATGTAGTAAAACGAGTTGCGTGTCCTCTAACGATGGCCGCTCGCTGCTTTTGCAGTCACTCTCTCAAAATGTGCTTACTTCGCTGAAAAAAAAAAAAAAAAAAAACGTGTTTCAATCGGCTCATGCATAGCACCTCTACTCAGCGATCTACTATTGGCAAAAATGGGCAATAAACTGCAGAAAAAGTTAAGAGGGCACGCATGTCGTCAAAGTATTCAGATACGCGGATGATTTCTTGGTTCTTCTAAATTGTAACCCTTCTACGTTCCACTCGATTGCGGCTCTAGCACTCGTGTCCTTCGTGTCCTTGTCTCCGTGCCGTCGTTCTGTTCTCGCGCTGTAACTATCGTAATTCGGAAGACTGTAGCTTTAGTCCCACCAGGCGGCAAGTTGTTCTTTATCGTCCACTTGCAATTCAATTCATTCGATTGCGTCAAAGTACCATGGTTTCATTGGATCAATGCTGCGACCATCTGTATAACGGGGCAGTGAGTGGCATGTGCACCACCAGGCTTGACAAAAAAAAAAAATACAGCATATCCACGGAGTGAATGATGATGAGTGGGGCGAAGCTTCGGAGTGTTTTTATCGGTAAACTGTTTATCGATCCGTCCGTCCGCACCTGCTGAATGAGTCATAGAACTAGGCGGCCACGTACCAAGAGAGACATGCATGTTCAGACCTATGGCTTAAGCAGCTTTGCACCTATAAGAAAAATCCCCCTATCTCTCTAATTTAAAATTTAGCCTAATCCCTTCATAGCCCGGCTCTCTGCCCTTTACGGTAGAAAGAAGACCTCATTTTCGCCCTCACATATTTTTTTCTCTCTCTCTCGCTAGTTTTCTGCCACCGCTTGTACAGCTGCCCATTGTTGCCCCCAAAACACAAGGCTTCATGTAGGCTAGTGCCCAAACACACACCTGGGTAAAACAAAAGAAAAACAGAAACAGACCTAGCTGCAACTAAAGTATAGACCTTATCACAGACTGCTCCCCCTGGGTGCCACCAAGTCTCCTCAGGGCTACGCTAAGTAGGCGTTAAGCTATGAAAAGGCACTGCCGAAGCTGTGACATGAGCCTTTGCGCACGCAGCCCAGCAAGGCAGAACTTTTGATCTCTCCAGTTGAAAAGGCTTTCCTCGTCTTCATTTTTTCATTAGGTTATAGCTAACAAGGAAACTGACCCTTTGCCCTTCTCCCAGCGTAATAGTAGTAGTTCACGCCGTACTCCTCCACAACGGGAGCCCGTTTGGCTGCTATAGGAACAATAGGTGAGGGCGACGGCGCGGGCAGGGCGCGTCTCGCGACAGGGCTATTTCCGC
>WOVY01006629.1:0-63494 GCA_013436015.1 Rhipicephalus annulatus
TGTTAACTTACAAAGGCAACTTTCCATATTTAGTCTCTTTAGATGTTGCAAAAGCTTGACACGTGGTGTGTATGCCATACTGATAATTCTCCTCGTAACCTGGGTCGCGCCTCTTTTAACAGCGTCGCATTTTATTGTTCGCAATTGTGTTTGTTTTATACTGTAAGCGAGCTGTGTGATTTCAATCAAATTCACGAGTGTTCCCTGACTATACAAACACGTGCGTCTTATTTGTGCGGTGCACGTTTGTATGTAGCAAAAATTGTCATTTCGTCAGCGTGTGTCTGCATACACTTGCATGCCCTGCAGTACGTGTACATAAAATGCAGTAAGGACTGCAATGCATAGCCTTGCATGGGACATATATTCCATGCACCCTCAAGAAAATGTTGTTTGTTATATGAGCCTACTGTTTATCATTACGTTTTTTTTCGTTAAAGTTTCATCTCCATATAAAGCAGCTGTATACAGGCACGAGCTTCAGCAGCTTCCTCGTTGTTCCATTTTAAATAAAAACACCAAGCCTACCCGAATCAATGATCTGTTTGCTATCATTACTGTTATGTGTTCTACGATGTACACAAGGACAGTAGTATACAAAAAAAGGGAGGGAATTGAATGCCCTGCCTGCATGGCTGCGCCATTTCACAAGATCAGGCGCTGCGCTGTGAAGCTTCCTACCGGCCTGCAGAAATTCAAGGGAGCGTACAATAGCGTGGTTCAAGAGGACTTGTGGGGAATACTAGACACACTGGGTGTAAAAGATGGAGTCACTAATCGTTTAAAGGAAATCTATAAAACTAACAAGGTAGTTAAAAAGTGGGAAAACAGGTATCCAAGCCCACAGTGGTGAAACGTGGACTTAGGCAGCGGTCCCACTGTCACCCTTCTTATTCATGATGTACCTACAAGGATTAGAGGCCAAATTAGAGGCAAGGGGACTTGGCTTCAACCTCTCTTTAGTCAAACAAGGAAAACTCATTGATCAGGCACTACCAGCATTAATCTACGCAGATGATATAGTGCTAATGGCCGACAACAAGGAAGATTTGCAGAGGTTGATGGACATCTGCGGTAATGAGGGAGATAGGTTAGATTTTAGATTCAGTAGGAAAAATCAGTAGTCATGATTTTTAATGATAACAAAGGTAGTGAGCTTAGAATACAGGAAGTCACGCTAGAGATAACAGATAAATACAAATAACTGGGCGTATGGATAAGCAATGGGACCGAGTACCTGAGGGAACACGAAATATGCGTGACGACTAAAGATAACAGGAATGCAGCAGTGATGAAAAATAGGGCACTGTGGAATTACAATAGGTATAATGTTGTGAGAGGAATATGGAAAGGGTCATGGTTCCTGGGCTGATGTTCGGCAATGCGGTCTTGTGCATGAGGTCAGAAGTTCAAGCAAGATTAGAAATTAGGCAACGTGGAAATATGTAGGCTTGCTTTAGGAGCTCACGGGAATACACCAAATCAGGGAGTACAAGGTGATATGGGATGGACATCATTTGATGGCAGGGAAGCTAGCAGCAAGATAAAAATTTGAGAAGCGATTGAGAGAAATGGGGAGGAGCGTTGGGCTATGAAGGTTTTCAGCTACTTGTACATGAAGAATGTCAATACAAAATGGAGGAAGCGAACCAGGAAATTGACTGGTAAACCAGAAAACAGCAGGTGGCCAAACCAGAAAGAACTATTGGTTAAAAAGGAACTGCAGGAAACGGAGACTGACATGTGGAGAATTGGCATGATTAAGAAGTCCGCACTAGAGATCTATCGAACATTTAAGCAGGAAAATTGCCAAAGAACTATGATAATACTCAGGGTAGTTCTCTACTGTTTGAGGCCAGGATGGGAGTATTGCAAACCAAGACATATCGGGCCAAATATGAAGAGGTAGACACAATATGCAGTGCGTGCGAAGAGAAAGAAAAAACTGCCGAACACTTGACAATGCTCTGTAAAAGGCTTCACCTTATAGTTCAAGATGATGGCGCAGAGTTTTTCAAAGCACTGGTGTTTATGGGACAGGGAGGGCAAAATAGACTTTAAGCGGGTAGACTTAACTAGAAGGAGGTTATCTGATTGGTGGCTAAAGTCAAGGCACGATTGAAAATTAAACCCTTCACTTCAAAAGTACCCGTCCAACTTTACTATTTAAAGGGAAAAAAAATCTAGTGGTTAGTTCACTAAGCATTACGGCTAGGTGACGTTAGCGCCGCCCGATCTAAAGGGTACGGCCACATCCATCCATCTATCCAGCCAAGAATATGCTCTCTGGCTTGTTGCTCCAGGCCTAGTCAGGTAGATTTTCTGGCCTCACTGTTGAATTGTTTGCTCGGGTTGTGGCTTGCAAACATTGCGGTTGTGGGCTTCGTATCATCTTGTCCTCCAAGTGGAGGACATGTCGCAGTGTGAGGAGAAAGTACGACAAGGCGCTGATAGAATGAGCTATCAGTCTTACCAGGCAGGCGGTTGAGAGCGCACCGAGGCAGCTGACGCACACCAAGCACTATCCGCTTTCTGTATAATACAGGCTAGGGAATTATAGAAACACAGAGCAGAAATCAACTCTTGTGCCTCTCTCATGCACTCACAAGGCGGAACCTGCTTCGAACACTGAGGACCGAGCTAAGCAACACCATGCGTGACGATAAATCATGGTCTCCTATTGCAATAATGATTAAGGGCGCGCATGCAACTTAAACCATTGTCACGCAAGATGAATTCACAACACCATCGAAGTGAACCCAAGGCACGTGCTGATTATTATGTACGGTACTAGCGCTAAATTTATGCAGACGTTTAGTTGGCGCTGCAGTAGGCCTAGTTGAAGGAATGGCCACAGCTACTGCTGTGATGGAGAACGGGCTCATTAACATCTTCATGTAGATTAAAACGGCTTACCCCGAAATGGCTGGGAGTGTCCATGCTATCCCTAGCAGTGGGCACATGCAGTTGCATATTTAACGATTACAGAAATGGCGTACCGATTTCCAAAGCACCTATCAATACTTCCGTCTAGGCGTAGCACCAAACACTTTATCGCACATTTCGGGAAACATTCTTTTTTCTCCCAATCTGGTGGCTAGGCATAACTACGCCCAAGAATAAGCATGTTATTATGTATGTTGGAGGTATTTTCATCTGATCCCTGAAAAATTATTTCCCTAAACCCATGGAAAAAAAAGAAAATGGAATTCGCACCTGTCATCACATTGCACCCCATCACAGGAATGGGATCAGATTGGCCTGGCGCTCAATACCCCCTTACACTTAATCAGAGCTCGGTCTGGCACCAGCTCCAGACAAAACCATTTATAATCTCCTGTCTGGCACATCTGTTTTACTCTGCTCTCTCTCAACCAGAGTGCACCATGTACCAGTGGTTCACCCCTGGTGGATCTTTTTCACTGTTTGTGAATTGCACACAAAGCCCTTACTGGTAGATCCTATTCCCAATTCTTCACTATTCTCACGGGAGGCCACTCTTTGGGCAGCTTACAATCACGACATGTGCGTGTCATGATGTCAGTGCCGTATTTTTTAGAGTCGGCGCCGTCTTTTCTTTCTCTTTGCTCTTTCCCTGTCCTGTGTTTCTGGTGTTGCGCTGCAAACAAGTGAAGATGTTAAAGAACACCAGATGTTCAAATTTGCTTCTCATTAATATATCGTGGTTTTGGGAATTAAAACCCCAGATATATTGAAAGAAGATGCATAAAAAGGGAAGGATGATATTGGAAACTGGCAAAAAAGGGATGACAGCCTTCTTAAGCTATGCTGCCATTGAGATTTTCAGCTGTTCACCGCAATTCTCACATGTGGCTTTGATGCAGCTATGCACATATCACACAAGCATGCTGACTGTACAGTTAGTATAACTGCAACCTTCATGTACCCAGCCTTCATGTACCCTCTTTGACATTTCAGAACATCTGAGTCAGTGTTAGCATCAAGTTATGTTCTTCATGCTGGGGAACCAGTGTGATGAGTTACCATTTCTACAGAATGAAGCCCTGTCTACCTGGAACAAGCTGCAAGATATATAACTAACGGCCCCAGGGCCAGTCAATCTCTGTCCGGCTTGGATGCACCAACTGATTCCCTTTATCATCAACCCTCAATAAAACTAGCAAATGTTTGTACATGTGCAAGCAGTGTCATTCAATATCTTAGGAAATGCTTGTGAAGCAATTTCAAGGAGAATCGTTTTTCTGATCTCATAGTGAGGCATTAGGAACACCTTAGTCACACCAAATGCCATTATTCAATGAGAGGAACAAGAGAAATATTTCACTGGGAACTATGAAGTAAACAAAAAAAACAAATGTTTTCAGATACTGCGAGATCATTTCATAAAAAAGCTCAGAAGATGCTATGTGTGGCCACATTTAATCTGTGCAAGCATCGTGTGGTTACAAAATTCTGTACCAAACATAGGTTCAGCTTTCTGGAATAGACCGCGCTGCACAAGCTAGCTCAGTGCATGCACTTCTGTACCCTGCCAGAGAATATTTTTACCACCAGTATGTTGTAACGTGAAGTGAAATGGTGATTGCATACTAGGGCGCGTCCTGCAGGACCCCAATAAAGTTGTTTCACTTGATCAGTTGGTGTGCTGTAAGCTGAACATTTCCAAGAAAAATCGTATAGTTTGGAGGAGGACTTAAGCAGGAAAGGTGTAGATAAAACACTGGATTCACTGGCATTATCCTCACCAAGTATAACATTGTTTTTCTGGTGAAGCTTTGTGTCTGAACAGCGAGCAGGATAAGCTGGTAAAAACATGCAAAATGGGAAGTCTAGCACAGCAATCTGTGCAGTACTGCTCATTTCATGGAGCATTAATTTCACAGGCTTTGCTGATTGTTAGCGTTAAGCCTATATTATGTCCACTGCAGGGTGGAAGCCCAATCAATGTTCCCTGTCCTGTATGAGCCAATTTCATATTATGGCTGATAATTTCTCGATCTCATTGGAACTAATCACCTGCCACCCTCTGCTACATTTCATGTGTCCTAATATAAATTAATTGACATTACTGACCTGTCATCCATCTTTTTTTCTCATTCCCAACTAATGCATTCATTTTTGATAAACTCTGCTTTCTTCCCATGTCTTAATATTATGCTAGCCTTTTTTCATTTTTCTGAAACATTATCTTTGCTCAGAAGCTAGAAGTTATCAGAAAGAACATAACGACATTCTACCTCCTGAGCATATGGCATCATCAATACAAAAATGTACTAAAAGTTAGAAAACATCCTATCTATATAAGAGGCCCTAAAATACTGCAGGAGGCAAATAAACTGGTATTTGTATAAAGGCAGTGACAAAAACTTTGACTACTGTCACTTATTCTGATTCTTGGGACATCTTTTTTAGTACATCATAACACATAATTACACATTTACACAATTTACTCAGAGGAATTGCCACCACGTGCATTGAGGCCACCCTTCAGAAGTCTTGTGAGCACAAGGATGAGGTAAGCCTTAAAAACCAGATTAAAAGACTAAAGGATGCTGGATATCCCAACAGCACCATCACACCTGTGTGCTAAACCTTCCTGCAGAAAGTCAAGTTAAACAAAACAGGACCAAATAAAAACAGAATGACCAAAGATCTTGCATGCTATACCGTACGTACATAGGGTGTTTCACAATATAAAGAAAATAGCGAGCCGATATGATTTTATCTTGTTATTTGCCATCCCTTGCAAGTTTTCAAAAGTGTGTGTACTAAAAAGCAACAGGAATAGCCATTATTTCACCATTCGTCACGAGAATAGGTATACTGAATGCCAATATAATGTTGTGTATGAGATACTATTGACACGTGGAAACGTAAACATAAGACAAACTGGGCAATGCCCCAATGTTTGAGCAAGACAGCATGCTTAAAATGTTAAGAATGCTATGGTAGTCGCATGGCCATACACTGTAAAGAATGTAAGTGCAGTTCTATGTTTCATAAAACACTGTTTTTGAAAAAAGCAAGAACAAGAAATGAAAGAGAGACTGTGAAAGCATTTTCTTGTCAGGAAGGCCATGGGTCAGTGCATCAGTATACCTTCACTCATCCATTCGGAGAGAGAGTATTCTTTTCTCAGTTAAGATTATATTATCATGGTCTCACATGTGTCGTTGTGCATGAGCACTGTTCTTGTACTCTGTAAAAAAGTGGGCGTAGTACCTTCAATAAAATTTAGTTGGCAGTCAGCGCTCTCTCCTGTCCTTTTTGTCTCTTCCTCAGCTTCTCTCACTGTTACTAGAACACAACCACGATGAACCAACTTGCCCAGATTAAGCTATTGCTGACGAAAAGTCAGAGCATGAAAATACTTCAGGGGCTCAGAACCTCCTCACTACCCGTCTAGTTACGGCCCTGGTCTATGTGTTCCGAGAGTGAAGCACTAGTGGAGCTATCTAACTACCTAACGGTGAGGAGGGTTTGTGTATACTTGAGCTTGTTTCATGACATGATGAGAGGTGGCAGGTTGTTGAAATAATATGCTGTGTGGGAGGTCAAGATTTTGATTGAGAACGCTGAGTATGAGCCAGTGACATTAGGCGTTCAAGACTTTTTGCGATATTCACTCTAGCATAGGACCTTGGTTGGTGGTTGACGTGTGCATTTGATCACATTGTAGTCTTCCATCATAATTTTTTTGCCACTTGGCGTCGACGCTCTTGAGTTGTACCAAAGTAATTAAGCATCCAGGTACAAGTATCTTCTGTCAGTGTTTCAATGAAGAGCTGAATATGAGTAATAGCTTCCATCGATACTTCTGGCATTGGTGTATGCACATTTCTTTTGAAGTTCTCTTGTAAAAAAGGCATTAAAGGTATGTTTTTGTGACTTTTTAGTGTTGGCCAGAACTGCTGGTGTGTCCGAACGGCTCTTCGATTGGTTGTGGTGTTGTCTTGTTCAGGGCCACAGAGCTTTCAGTCTTTTTTATATTTGCCTTCACAGGAATGCTCTTTGCATGCTTCTTCAGTACTTTGTATTATTCCTAAAGCATTGACTTCCAGATTTTGATTGTGGTGCTTTAATCTAGTGTTCAACTTCACGCTAGCTTCATTTGCACGCAAAGCAAGAACTCAGGAGTATGGTAACTTTTGCTGTGGGTTTTCCCTTCTTCAGTCTACTGCATTTTTGCCTGTGTTGTCTAAGCGCTGACAGCCTCGTGCGACAGCTTATTTTTTTTTGTGCACTTATTGTGTGCCAATGACTTATTTGCCTCCTCAGCTAAAGACTTTTTGTATTATAAGAGAAACCTCTGTCTGTATTGCTTTTGTCATTTGCTGATGGTGTATCTTCAGTATCTTTTCTCAGTGTACACTATACTTGAATGGAAGAGCAGCATGACTACCTTCAGCTGTTAGCAGGCTTTTAACTGCTGTAATACTGATTGATGCTCCTTTCTCGGGCGTTCTATTTTGGATGGTTGGCATGTCATTGCTTCTTTTAAACTTTAAAACTGCAGGTGCACCTTTTTCTGGTTGCACCTGGTATATTTTTCCAGTGGTTATATATATATATATATATATATATATATATATATATATATATATATATATATATATATATTGCTAACTTGAGAAACAAGGCCTCTTTACGTTAGGTGCACATCAGGTGGGAAGAGTACTTCTATTACTTGCCAAGATTGTGGCCCCTTATGGTGGGAATCATAATGCACTGTTGATGTGTCAAATTCACATAGCATAATTCCAAGGCACTTGATCAATATCCAAGGAAGAAAATTATGTTCTTTTGCGTGAGTTTCAGCAACTCATAGTAATTTGTATGTAAATGAATACTTCATCATTCTTGGCTGTCATGTTTTATGGAAGCACATGTGCTTCGTTAATAACAAAAAAACACGCACGCTCACGCCACTGCAGTGGCGTGAGCGTGCGTGTTTTTTTTTTGTTATTAACGATTTGCCCTATGCATTCACGTTTCTTCTTTTTTTGTGTGTCGTACTTCTCGTATCGCGCAGCCTACCGTTTTGGGCACACGTAAAAGAGTACATAAAAAGATGCGTTCCACGCCGAAATTCGCGTTCGCAACGAGCTGGGCACCGACAGGGTGCCCTACGACGCCCACACACTCCGCAACACCTTACCAACCGTTCGCTGCGATGTTGTTGGGAATTCGTGTGGTCGTTGCATGAATATAGCGCGTGCGTGCGTGCGCACGCGCGTCTGTGTGTTAGATCACGGCAACTGCATCTGTTGTATGATTCAGTCACCATAACGCAACTGACGACCCCCGCTCTTCCCACACGTCAAGCAGGAGCAAGTGCCGTTAACTGTACTGTGCTGTGAACGCAAAACAGATTCGAATAGGTCGCGTAGATAGCTAGCCCGACACATGATACGATAAGATTTGCGTCAGATATTCGACGTCTACATGCACGCGTAAGACAGCGGTATCCGCAGCAGCTTCGTCATACGTACGGATAGCACCGCATCGGACGTCACGTCTGACAGAGAAACTTGATCGGTAATTTTTTCTCACTTAAAAAGTCTACCTTGCACAACTTCAACCAACGATTATGCATTTCAACGAGCTGTGCATGGTTTAATGATTGATTGATTGATATGTGGGGTTTAACGTCCCAAAACCACCATATGATTATGAGAGACGCCATAGTGGAGGGCTCCGGAAATTTCGACCACCTGGGGTTCTTTAACATGCACCCAAATCTGAGCACACGGGCCTACAACATTTCCGCCTCCATCGGAAATGCAGCCGCCGGAGCCGGGATTCAAACCCGCGACCTGCGGGTCAGCAGCCGAGTACCTTAGCCACTAGACCACCGCGGCGGGGCATGGTTTAATGACGAAAAGATAGTTCTAATATTGTGCCCGGCACATATATTACTCTCTCTCTAACTTGAAAAATCGGCGCGTGAATTGGGGCCAGAACAGCGCCAAAAAGCAGCACACGCAGAAATTGGCTCATATTCTAATATTATGACATCGTGATGTTGACTTTTCAGCTGACGCCGGCAATAACGTTCAAACGGCGGGCCAATAATGCCGGTCTTATTGGATGGCTCCGCCCATATTGGCTGCTACTTGTACAACATGGCCCGATGTGTCCGTTCTAATAGGCCGGCACAGCCTATATGGGCGGAAAGTTCTGAAAGCTGGCCCAATATAACCAATCTAATAGACTGGCACAGCCATCATTGGCGGAATGTTGTTAATGCTGGTCCAACATAGCCGTTCTATTCGGCTGGCAGAACCAATATTGGGGGTACGTTGTAAACGCTGGTCCAACGTCGCCGTTCTATTTGGCTGGCACAGCCAATCTTGGCGGTACGTTGTGAAAACTGGGCCGTTCATGGGCCAGGCAATGCCGATCTATCCCCAATATTGGGCCAACCTTCTGTGCTGCCTGGGTAGCGACAGAAGATAAATTTCGCGACCTTCCTTTAGACTCAAAACTCACCTTTATATTACTTATCAAATATATGAAAAACAAGTGTATAAGAACACTGAACATTCTAAAAGTAATTTCACGCCCTTCATAGGGGGAAGACAAAAAATGCCCAATTGATGGGCACAAAGCCTCAAATGCACGCGCCTGAATTACGGAGAGATGATCTGCCAGTGTGCAGCGTCAAGCGCATTGAAGATGGTTGACTTGGTTCACCAATTGGGAATTCGTCTTTGTACAAGTGCTTTTCGCACTAGCCCTGTGAAAGCTTGTACGTTAAATCTGACGAGTGGTCTTTACACCTGCAAAGATCTTACTTGTCGTTTCTAAATAATCTTGAAATTAACGAAGACAGAGAACACCTTTATCACTCCACAGTCAACGATCAGTTCAGTGCTGCGCTATTCGAAAACTGTCCTTAGTTTCGACAGCCCTACTCGCTTCGTGTGAGGGGCCTAGCCGAAAAGACTGGTGCACCACTTGAGCGCCGTTTGATGGCTCCCGCGGCATGCCTGCTGCCACGGCAGTGGCGGACTATAAATAGCGGTATGTCTTTTTTAGAGGTTTTGAACACGTGCCTACTGCACATGTCCACACACACTTCCTAGAACTGCCACATAAATACGTATGTCTTGAGTTATTCACAGATGCTTTAAAGTATAACACTTCTGTGTACTAAGATGTGGTCGACCCATCCTTTTCGGAAGCCAGTGCTTTGGATCCCGAGACAAGCATCTTTTCAGCTGAAGCTTTTCCGATGCTAGCGGCCATTAAACACGTTGAACAATGAAAGCTACAAAAAGACAATGATTTCCGATGTTCGAAGCTCTGAATCTCTAATTACTCCTATGTTTTTCTCTCTCTATTCGCTCTATTCACTCTCTATTGACTCCTTCACGAACAGCATGTCGTGCTCTGATGCATGCCAGGGCAATTGAGGCAATGCGATGGTGGACCAGCTAGCCGCTTCCACCCAGGAAAGAACTGTCAATACGTGCATATATCCCTGTGTTTGACTTCTAACCAATTCTTAAACGAAAGCTAAAAGAATACCGGCAGAGCACCTGAGATAGGTGTACCCAAAATAAATTTCACGTTATCAAACCATACTTTGGTAATTGGCCACTAGTATCGAAATCACGCCGCAAACAAGTATCACTAACAGGGCTTTTTGAACAGGACACACACATACCCCACATGCGTACCCTTTGCATGTGTCCTGTGATGATTTACCGAAGTGTGAAATATCTGGAGTTTAAAGCAAACTGTTTCGCCAGCTTCGGAAAGTCCCGCACACTCAATGAATGGATCACCAGCGACAGTTGGTGGGACGCATTCCAAACACACGGCCAACTTGAGCAACGTCATGTTGCCAATAGGTGGCACTTCACCACTTCATAACAATCCTCCACTCAGCTGCATTCAAGCAGGCTTATTTAATAATTTCCCGAAAAACTAAAAACAATATAGATGCTCTAAAAGACCAATCCTCACCATACTGTCACGTTATGTGGCTGTAGTGTGCAAATTAGAGTTGGGACTATCGGCGGGGCCCTTTCTGCCTGCCAGTGGCTTGTGAAACGAAGTATAAGGCGCATGGGGGCCAGAATTCAAACGGATGCTTGCACGCGAATGCCCTACTAACGCCGCCTTAGTGGCCTTAGCCCTGCTTGAAAGACAGGGTAGTGTAGCCCACGCAATCAGCTGCGACTAAGGTTCTGGAGCATAGTTTTGAAGCCACAAACAGAGGTTGTCGTTGAGACGCGCTTTACGCACTGGTTTTACTCGTTGTAGATGCAGTTACTTGTTTGTCTTTCGTGTTGTATTGGTGTCAATTACGTGCTTCGTTTTTTTTGTTATGCTAGCGTGTGCGGCGCAGTGTAGCATTTTTATGTACCCATGCTATATCTTCGCTGTCTGCTCATACGTGTGCGACGGCAGCGACTGCGAGTATCGCTAAATTAAGCGTCACCGAAAGACTACGGCGTTGACAGGCGAATGTAGCGTGAGTTTTGTGCAGCCATGGGCACGCCAGGAGGGAGCGGGAGGCATTCGCACGTTCCCGGCTAAAGATGAGAACTCTGGCTGTCACGTTTGTCGAAATGTGAGCATTGCCATGCAACTTGCCAAGCAGACACCGATGCTGAACCGAAATTATCCTACCTTCACCGAAGTTACTTACCTGCTGGTCGCTGCTCGCCAAGATGACATCGATTGCGAAACACATTCTCAGGATGGTGGCCGACCCGCAAATCAGTCATTCTTCACTGAAGCGCACCATGAGTTCAAGAACCATTGAGTGATGAACCATCAGGGTTCATTCGGACAGTTTGTGGATGCCCCTCGTTCAAGATCGACTTGTATAATGTTCTGGTGCGTGCAGTGCAGTATCTCCCGGAAGTGTATCATAGTGGCCAGTCGTTAGTTGCCGTGATGGACAAGATGTGTCACCAGTTGTCAGGATAAGTGCATCAACACGAAAGGAGGCTTTAGCCACTAAACAACAATACACGTTATAAATCAATGCACAATAAACATTGAACTATACCTTTCACTTTCATGTGTTATACCGATTGGTATATAGAAAGGAGCCACTACATTTTAGCGGCACACTTTTTATGCTCGGGGGTTTGTCCCTCTATGAGGAAGACAATCATGCTGTTCACGATGAAGAAGCGCGTTCCAGAGCACACATACTTTTTCTGCCATATAGGCACAGCACATGCAATCTACTCGCTATACTTCACGACGGTGAAGCATTGAGTATGCCACTATGCTATTCATCATTCCGCTGATGAGCGAGGTAACTGCCAGGAATATGTAGGACATTATGTCTACTTCGTGCAATGGCTGATGAAGTTGAAGCACAAGATGAACATCTTTTTTTGCTCAGTGTTGTCCATTGTCGTAGCCAGAAGTCCTCCTTGTTTCCGCTACAGACACCAATTTTAGTCTGATTTTAAGAGTGAGAACCATATGATGCTTCATTACCACTACTAGTACTAAACAGTGATAGTAGTTAGCTTCACTGCTAGGTGGCGTCAGTTGCCGCTCAATCTAAAGGGCACAGCTGGATAAATTCATCCACCCACAGTTATGAACACCGAGGAAACCAAGGCAGCGGCGGTGAGAGCTCGCAAGCCAGAAACAGCGTGAGCTCGCCTCCAAGACATACGTGGGGAAAGGTTGCGAGACTGAAGAGAGATGTTAACGTCGTTTGGACCTTGAGATAAAAACCCGCGAAGCCAACTGAGCGTGGAAGCAGTGGCAAGAGAGCCTAGAAGGGGTTCAGACACAATATGCAGTGGCAAGGCACTGAAAGTGGTCGCTCCCTTAAGTTGGTAGTGCCGCGTCGCGCTTCAAAGGTGGTTTCTTCTAACATGCATTCAGCCACAGCTGAAACGTATGCAACCGTTTGTAATTTTGTAAGAACTTGACCATATTCGCTACCTTCCCCAAAGGGTAATCCCACGCCGAGGCTATTGGCATGCTGTAGAGACACCTTTCTTCCCCGTCTGTATGGCAATGTAACAGACTACCGAAACTTCCTACGGACAGTTTCTACAGAGACTTCGTATGAAAACGCTGGGTATGCTATTTAAATAGTGTGAAATATTTCCGTAAGACTATATACGACACTATCTCAAATACATATATAAGCGCGCATTCCGCTAAGGAACGTTTTGAAATAATAAAATGACATGTATGGTTTCACACAGTTTTCGTGAAGAAAAATTCAGGTGCCGTGAACTCAGTAGTCTTTGCGGGCATAAAAGAACTTAGCCTGAAAAGCAACAAAAATATGCGTGATAGTTTGGCAAGACGTGGCTATACTATGATTTCACTGCCAATATGCACGCACAGCTTTTAAAGAGGCGCATTACAGCACAAATTACGTCTTGTTACGTCTTCGTCCTAGAAGTGACGCATGATCATATTATTGTTCTGTATGTTTATCACGTCATATTGTCGCACTTTTATTCACCTAATTTAAGAGTAAACAGGCAGAAATTAGGGAGAATTACTTTTTTTTTTCAAAATTGTCTTCAAGCACGCATGAAATTACCTGTGAATTTTCATTTTTTATTCTTTTAGATCCTTCTCCTTGCTATTATACCATTTTCAACACACGCTGTCATGACTGTCCGTCCAGTTTACACAACAACAAGTTCCTAGAAACTCGCAACCCTTAACTCTGTGGCTTGGCTAACAACTACTCGTATTTCGTAAATGTGCAGAAGGCAGCACAGTTTCATTTTTTCTTACGTCATTTTTCATGTAAAGTTTTCTGTGAAACCGAATATTCTCACACGACGTGTTTCATGCAACACGGTGTTTTCGTTTTCCTAAAGGTTCATTGCCATACGGATTTGGCGCACACCATTGTGCGTTTGTAAAAAAATCAAACAAATTAGCCTCGAACCTTCGAATCACTCCTGACCAACTTACAGGTGATCACATTATTTACTCATGAGAGTGCATACTCTGGTGGCCAAGACAACTATATTGGCCGTTGCACTAAATGCAACATTGTACATTTATTTTAACCAAGAATGAATATTACGCTTTAAGCCATTGAATATGGACCAAAGAAAGTTTGAAAGAATATACTGCCGTGGTGGTGATAACCGCTGTTTAGTTGTTTTAAAGAATGGGACAGCTTACACAAAGTTCAACAGTGTATGTTCTAACGTCAACATTATTATAGGCGTACTTTATGCGTTTTCTGCTGAATTTCTTCGGTTAGTACATACCGAAGTGACAGTGACCACCACATCAGCACATTTATTGAATGCAACCTAATGCATAATGTAGCATGGCTGAATCACTCCGACGTCACCAACCATTTCGTTGAAATCACGTGACCTGTTACGTCACCATTCTTGCCTATATCTACTTCGTTTCAACGAAAATAAACGTTGTTCATCACCCGAATGCAGGCCCGCTTACATGGTGGCAGCGGTGCCTAGCTGAAATGGCCATGCCACCAGCGATTTTGCCGTTAACAATCTTGCCGCCGCCAAAGTCGTTGGACACATCGGGCAACACCTGGCTTTCACGGAAAACTTGGAAGAGTGAGTTCACGCTATTTTCCACTGCTACCCAGTTGACAAAACAAGCGAAAGAAGTGCAAGCAGCCACGTTGCTAGTGATAATTGGCGAAGAGGCAAGGAAGGTATGCAGCACCTTCACGTTTCAGGCTGAAGAGGACAAAAATAACGTAGACGTCTTAATTGCCGAACTTGAAGAGTTCTACAAGCCAGAAACGAACTTGACCTATCATGAATTTCTATTTGGGTCCAGAAACCAAAGGGAAGACGAACCTTACAATGAGTGGCTGACGGAGCTACAAATGTTAGACACAAACTGTGAATTAGGAGTAATGGAAGACCGGATGCTGTGCAGTCGTATTATTCTGGGTATTCGTGACAAGAACCTGCAGCAAAAACTGATTGCGGAAAACCCTTTATTCAAGAAAACTATCGATACCTGTCGCACGCAAGAGCAAGGGAAACAGCAGTTTCGTGAAATCAGGGAAGCCGCGAAGACAGCGCAGGACACGGCAGTTAACGCAGTCGCAAAGAAAGGGGACGCCTGCGGCAGGTGCGGCTATCGCGCACACCGCGGCGAAAGATGCCCCGCCACCGGTAGAAGATGCAATAAGTGCGGAGGATTGAACCGCTTTGCCCGAGCACGCAAATCGGCAACGCCTTCGCGAACCGTTCCTTGCAAGAAAGAACTACGGGAACTAGGCGCAGAAGACGGCAATTTTTTTCTGCAAACATTAACGGTGAGCACGGTCAACACAGACCACTGGAGCGCGACGGTGGACATTGAAGGCCAACCAATGACTTGCAAATTAGACACGGGGGATAATTGTTGCGTCATTTCAAGGAGGGACGTTGCAAAGCTACCGGATCTACCAGAGCGGGCTTGCCGGGTCGCACTAACAGCAATTTTCGGCCACAAGGCAACCGCCCAAGCAAAAGTGCACCTGGGGCTTTCAGCCAATGAGAGGGTGATCCACGAAACATATACATCATAAAGCTAAGTGTACAAGTGACTCTGTGTGTTTCAGCAGCCGAACGCCTTGAATTTATCCGCCAGGTACAGCACATTTATGTCGATCGACTTTACCAGCCAGCCCAACCTTTCGCAGATGTCTTCACTGGACTGGGTGAGCTCAAGGACTACGAGTATGAAATAAAACTCAAGCGAGGCGCCGTGGGTGTCGTCGTACCAGCTCGAAGAGTCCCCGTGGCCCTGGGGGACAAGACGAGAGCGGAACTTCAGCGTATGGAGAATCAGGGCGTCATAACAAAGGTAACTGACCCGACAGAGGGGTCCAGCCATATGGTTACCATTGTTAAGGGAGACAAAGTTCGAATTTGCTTAGATCCAACATCGCTCAATCAAGCCGTACTCCGTCCATCAACTATCAACCATCCATGCCAACGTTAGAGGATGTCGCTCCTAGGCTTGCCGGAGCAATATTCTTTCCTACGCTTTATGCAGCTTCAGGGTTTTTTGCAAATTCGGCTTAGCGAGTCGAGCTCCAAACTTTGCACCATGAGCACTCCATATGGTCGCTATCGGTTCCTTCCTATGCGGTTCGGAATAGCTTCGGCCCCAGAAATATTCCAAGCAGCAATTCACCGCGTTTTGGAAGGGTTGTCCTGTGTGGCGGTTGTGATGAATGACGTATTAGTATGGGGCACAACTAAAGAAGAGCACGACTGCAACTTAAAACTTGTGTTATCCCGGTGTCAACAGCACAACCTCCGACTTAACCCCCAGAAGAGTGCGTTTCTGCAGCCGGAGGTCCGGTATCTGGGACACATACTCACTACAGAAGGCCTACGACTTGATCCGGAGAGGGTACAAGACATACTTGGAATACCGGAATCGAAGAACAAGAAATAACTGCATGTATTTTGTGATACAGTGAATTTCGTGCAGCGATTCATTCCCAACATGTCACAAGTAACCGCTCCACTTCGAACACTGTTGCGTAAAGACATTGCATGGGTTTGGACTGAGGCGCAGCCAAAGAGTTTTGAGACCCTGCGTCAATCCTTGACGAAAGCACCCGTTTGGGCTTTCTTCAACGCTAAAAAGCCTTTCATTCTCTCGGTTGACGCAAGCCAATTAGGAGTCGGGGCAGGTCTCATGCAAGATGGCCGCCCCATCGCTTATTCGTCCCGGTCACTCACAGAGGCGCAACAAAACTACGCACAAATTGAGAAGAAAATGTTGGCGATAGTGCATGGTTGCACGAAGTTCCATGACTATGTTTTTGGTCAGGCAGTAGTGATTGTAGAGACCGACCGCAGGCCTTCAGTACCAATACTTAACAAGCCGCTGCATCAGTGTCCCCTTCACTTGCAACGCATGAGGCTGACCTTGCAGCGCTATCCGATTAAGCTGGTTTATAAGCCAGGCAAAGATCTTTTTCTTGCTGATGCTTCGTCGCGTTTTCCGAGCACAGTGAGCATGTGCGAGGAAACTGCACAGTTTCAAGTAAATGTGCTGGAATTTGTTCTAGCCTCGGAACTCCGTCTAAAAAGTATTCTCGCAGCAACCAACAACGATACTGTTCTCTCCAAGCTGCGGGAATATGCGCTAACCAGTTGGCCTGACAAGAAGCACGAGGTTTCAGCAGCCATCCGCCCATACTGGTATTATCAGGAGGAGATACACGCACAAGACGGGCTTCTATTTCGCAGCAACAAAGTGATCATACCAAGTTTGATAAAAGCAGAAATATTGGCTCTTTTGCACGTCGCACACCCTGGAGCCTATAAGACGAAGGCGCGGGCACGAAGCGTCATGTTCTGGCCCTGCCTGGCATGCGACATAGAGCAATTTTGCCAAAACTGCAAAATGTGCCAAAAGCATGAGCCCTGAAACGCAAAGATGCCGCTTTTGAGCCATGAGGTTCCAAACGCCCTGGGAAGCTGTAGGAATGGACCTATTGTCTTACGGGGGCCGACAGTTTGCCATTACAGTCGATTTCTATTCTATTTTTTTGAAATAAGGGAATTTTGCCATACCACTGCTAATCAGCTGAAGTCTTGGTGCACAGAACTTTTTTCGGTTCATGGATTACCACTTGAACTGTGCAGTGACAATGGGACGCCATTTAACAGCACAGAATTCAAAGAATTTTTATATGGGCTTGGTATTACCCTCGTAACGTCAAGCCCATATCATCTGCGCTCAAATGGTATGACAGAGAGGGCCGTGCAAGAAGCAAAAAAGCTATTAAAGAAGTGCTCTCTTAGAACGCCTGATTTCCACATGGCTCTGCTTGAATGGCGTACTACACCGCGAGATTCTGTTTTGAAATCCACTTTGCAGAGACTGATGGGAAGGCAGACGAGGACCCTGCTGCCCGTACCCTCAAGCCACCTGGTGCCGGAAACTGTGCGCAACCGAGCCGCCCATAACCATCTCCAGAAAATCCGCCAACGCCAGAGGATCTACTACAATTGCCGATCCAGGCATCTACCACCTCTACCACCTGGCCAGAGGGTGACCACATACAATACCCATGAAAAGACCTGGACACCTGCAGTCGTTCTAAGGCCAGCTGAGACGCCGCGCTCCGTGGTGGTGAAGACGGAAGAGGGCTAGGAAATTAGACGCACACGCGAGCATCTGCGAGACGCACCTACACATCCCGAAGAAGACCTCTTGACGGGTCCGAACTACTAGACGACGCCCAGCCCGCTCAAGAGCTGTGGAGAAGCACAAGGCCACGCCGGGAGCCCTGCCGCTACCCACAACCAGAAAGACCAGTGTAATTATTTGATTCCCTAAGAAAAGGGAGATGTAGCATGGCTGGGTCACTCCGACGTCACCAAACATTTCGTTAAAATCACGTGACCTGTTACGTCACCATTCTTGCCTATATCTACTTCGTTTCAACGACAATAAACCTTGTTCATCACCTGACTGCAGGCCCGCTTACACATACAATCCGGGATATCCAGAGGGCACACAGTTTGAGGGAAAAACATGTCCTTCCTCTTCCGACGTGGGTGCGGCCCGTAGCCGACCCACCCTCTTGAAGGGCATCGGCTGCTCAGGACAATTTGTGAATAAAGTTCGTTGGCTGACTGACTGAGCATCTACGCTTTAAACTCCAAGGTATTCAAGACCAAATTTAAGCTTGTGTCAGAAAATACCCGAGGAACAGCACACGGCGGTGGAAATGATGAGCATTTTTGGCCATTTGAAAGAATGCTACAAAATGCGAAGAATTCAACTATCTACGCTTCGAGGTTGGAAATTATTAAAGGCCGAACTTTTCTGTGTTCCCCTAAATTACGCGTATTGAAGTATATAGTGGGGACAATGACGATCAATTAAAAGCCTAAATCAGTCTCGAAGGATAAACACTCGCTGTGTACGTCTAATGAAGCTGAAAAGCCACTTTATGCGTTATCCAAGTTCTAAGGGCCTTGATTTTTTGAAAAAGAGAGGTCATGTTATGATGATCAAGATGTAAGCGGCAAACGAACTGCTGTGTGTGTGTTTGTGTGAGGGGGAGAAGCGAGCGTGAGCGTGAGCACCATCTGTAGACATGGCGGCGAGTATGGAACACTCTTGTATGAGCCTGTGTGGCGTCACGTAGTACGTGAACCATACAGGCTCATAAGCATTGAACGCGTTATTCGATTGTCGTAGGTTCGATTACTGCTCATGGCAAGTTATTTTCCACACACTTTTTTTCTTCCTATTTACATCACATTGTTTCTAATAACTTCCCCTATACTGTGCTTGGCATTATTCTCTGTTAGATCCTAATATTATCGTGTCAAAATATGGAAAAACGAGCCCTTAGGTATACCATTTTTTTATTCATTAACGAGTGTCTCGTACAGGCAGACTTGGTGCCGTTATGTTGTATACGAGGGACTATTGGTCAGCCGTCAACTCGTAATAAGTTCACGTGCTACGTGACGCAACACAGGATTATAAAAGAGTGTTCCACACTCGCCGCCGTGGCTACATATGGCGCTGACTGACACTCCCACGTTTAAATTTCCATGTACCCAATGAAGTTGCTTGTGGATAGTCACCATGATAGCTCAGGGGTAGAGTATCGAACGCGTTATTTGAAGGTCGTAGGTTCGATTCCTGCTCAGGGCAATTTATTTTTTCTCCCACGTTTCTTTCGTCTTATTTACATTACACTATTACACTGGTTCTAATTTCTTCCCCTATACGTTTCTTGTCATTATTGTCTGTTAGATATATATTGTATATTGTCTGTTATATATATATATATATATATATATATATATATATATATATATATATATAACGCTAGATGCGGGAGACGTGGCCTGGCTCATACGCCATGTTTATTGTTGTTGTTGTTGCCCCTTCGCACTGGCACATACCCACTATGGGGGATTGGCCATGAAATCTAGAAGTAGCCTATATGAGATCTACTAAAAGGTTTATCCTAAATGAAAACTAATGATATAATAGAAAAGAATAATTAACTAGAAAAAGAATATTAAACTAAACAAATAATTGAAGATTGAATCAAGAAGAGAAAAGGTGAGGTAATACTACAGTGTAAGACAGAAATTTTGAGTAGACCAGACAATCGAGCTTATCTCACCCGGTCACAATCAAATGAATATGCAAATTTCATTCAAAATTAGACAAGTGTCGTCAGAAATATATTTAAGCAGGCATTATTATGACATGCGCTTTGATTCTCGAATGAAATTGCATACAGCATCGAATACGCTCCTGTGGCAATGTCCCAAGCTAAAGGCACCGAAACTTAGAACATTATCTGCAGTTAAATTTAATCCTACTGCGTGAAACGGAACAATTAAAAGTCTTTTCCTAATTAATGAATAGTTTTTACATGTTATAAAGTAATGCTCTATTGTTTCCGTTTCTTCACAAAATGGACACAGGGGGGATATCGCCAGACCAGCTCTGTGCAAGTAAAAGTTTAATGGAGGGACACGACATCGAAATTTGGTTAAAATAACTTCTAACTTTTTAGATTGACTCCACTGAGGTTTCCAGGGATATGTAAGGTGCTGATAGTCCGTATATTTAGTAATATTTTCCATCATATCCGTATAAATAGCCAATTTTCTATATCTGATCGACACTATGTGTTCCGATTCTGGTAGTACCGAGATCGCAGGGCCATCAAGTGTGGCTCGAGATAGTGAATCGGCCATTTCATTCAACCGTATGCCACAGTGTCCCGGGACCCAGACTAACTTCAGGAACTTCACATGAGGTGGAACTAATGTTTGTAATGTCGCTAGAGCTCTTGATTGTTCTGAAGCTGTGAGAGTAGTACACAGCGAAAGAGAATCAGTAATTATCATTGCACTCTCTTCGTTTGAAGGAAGTTTTCGTAGCGCTAAAATAATAGCCAAGAGCTCAGCTTCGAAAACCGGAGTGAAGTCTGGTAGTCTTACCGAGAATGACCAACCGAGGTAATCTGAGACGATACCTACTGCTGCCTTTTCTTTATTCACAGAAGCGTCTGTGGCTATTATGTTCTTTATTTCCGCATGAGCTATGTAATCTTCTAACCTGTCATTTAAGTAACTCGAAGATTGAAACTTAGATAGTGGGGGAAAAATTTCATCACATTCTATCGTAATATTGTGATTTAATGCTTTGGTTCCAATTACCGATCTGATATCCACCTTTATGCTTTCCAGTTTCTTTTGTACAAAAATAATCTGGGGAGTACGAAAGCGTGGCCAGTGAGCGAGGAAGAAGGCGTCGGGTTCACTAATAAAGGCATATGCAGACCGTCTCGCTGATAAGCCGTAAAATTTCAAGTATGTTTGTACAGTTAGGATACGGAATCGGCAAAGAATAGTTGGTATGCGAGCTTCCTGATATAGTACATTAATAGCGACATACCTGGGGAGTCGCAAACACAAACGTAACGCTTCTCGCTCTAATAGAACTAACGGTTTAATTTTGTACGTAGGGCCACCCGAAAATAATATACACCCAAATTCTAGTATTGGGCGCATGTACATTTTATATATCATTAATAAGGTGTGTCTACGTAACCCATATTTTCTGTTGCTCAACCTTCGCAATAAGCCTGATGCTCGTTGTGCCTTTGCCACGATATAGTCTATGTGAGGGCTCCAGTTAAGTTCTCGTTATAAATAATGCCCAAATATTTGATAGACTCTACTTGTGTAATCGGTTCCTGATTATAAAGTACTGAAATTTGAATAGAATCTGCTATAGGGAACACCAGGAGCGCACTTTTACTGATGTTTAGAGACAATGAAATTGAATGCAGCCAAATTTCAAGAGAATACATGTACTTTTGCAATTTTTGATGCAAAGAATAAATGTCACTGTCTGCAACGAAAAATGCAATGTCGTCTGCATAAATGTAGACAGTGATATCTCGTTCAATGGGAATTGAGCTCATCAACACATTGAATAATAGCGGAGATAGGACCGCCCCTTGAGGTACTCCACGTTGCTGTTTGAATTTAGATGAGTGACATCCATCCTTTGCACAATAAAATTCTCTCGATTTTAGAAACTCTGCTACCCAATCAACAATATATCGCGGAAAGTCACATTCGTGTAACGAGTTCAATAAAATTGAGTGCTCAACGCTATCATAAGCTTTAGCTATGTCTAGTGTTACTAGTACCGCGTATTGTCGTCTTTTTCGGGCAAGCTGTATTCGGCTCTCTAAGTCGGCATGAGCACACCAAATTGAGCATTCGCTACGAAAACCTATTTGAAATGGTTTCAATATTAGCTTGTCAGCCATCCAAACTTTTATTCTATTATTGAGAACTCTCTCTATAATTTTGATCAGGTGAGATGTTAGAGAGATTGGTCTGATGTTGTCAATGTTAAAACCTGACCCTTGTTTTTTTAATATGGGAATCACTCTAGCTATTTTCCAGTCATGTGGTATCCAGGCATTGCTTAAGGAATAGTTTATAAGGTTGAGGACGTCGCCGGGTGATATCTGGAATAAAATTTTAATCATAGGAACTGTATACCGTCAGGACCAGGAGCCGAAGAGGGTAAGTTTCTAATTACGCTTGACATTTCGGACAATGTCACTTTTTCGTAATCAGTTTTTATAGAGGACTTTTGCCAGTTGATTGTCAAAGTCGACGAAAATCTGTTAGCTAGACCTCTTCCGATTGCCTCCAACGAATTAGTCATTTCTTCCGTCGATAACCTGTCATAATCAGAGTTAGCTAGAGACGGCAGAATTTTGCGCGATCTCATATATCGGAATAACGCTTTCTTATTTCTAGGTTTGGAAAGAAAGTCGAAATGTTTTTTGTCATAGTCTTCTTTAGCTTTAGCCACGGTGCGCTTAAATGTAGCAGCAATAAACTTGTAATCTGCCCAATTTTTGGGGGACTGATTATGAATTAGCTGCTTCCAAAGCTGCTTGTCGTCGTCTATGATCACGAGAGCACTCAGAATTCCACCACTGGCTACAAGGCTTTCTCGTATCAGACTCAATAGAAAATTCTGCTTTTTTGAACGTTCTTTTAATTACCGCACTTAATTTCATGGCTTTATTTTCATCGTTGTCTTCAGTGGGAGTAGTCAAGCAACTTCTAGGTCATTTTTAAATTTGGAATAATTGATAAAGGTTCGAGCTTGGGAGCAAGATGGAATAATGGGGCAAGAAATTTCAAACAGTACTGGTAAATGGTCACTGTTGGTGGCGCAGTCTAGAGTAGTCCAAGATACGCTAGAAATACCCGAGCTTATAAAGAACTCAATCTAAGGCAGAGCGGGATCGGTCTCGGATAAATGTGGGAGTTCTAGCGTTGAGGCATGATAAATTATGGTCTATAGACCAGTCCCACAAGCGTTGTCCACATTGATCAGTCCTAAAACCCCAACTAGTGTGGTGAGAATTAAAATCTCCAACCATAATTTTTTCTGTGCACCACGAATTAACAGCCATGTCTAAACATCGCGTGTCTTGTACACCCAGAGGAAAGTAAAGATTTACTAGAGAGAAGGGAGAGCATCCAGGCACGGTGATGTCTAAGGCGAAAATTTCACATTCGGGGGATATACGTTTGTACGAAGTTTTGATCTTTGAACTAATTTTATTATTGACAAAGAACGCTAAACCTCCACCTTTGGATGGGCGATCCAGGCGAAAAGACCGGAAATTAGGTAGGTAAAAACGAATTATGTGCTGACAGCCACGTTTCTTGCAGTGCAATAATGTCTGGATTGAATTTACAAGATAAATACAATAAATCTGTACTAGCTGAATGAATAGATCGGCAGTTCCAATGAAGAATTTTGATAGAACCTATCATTTTGACAGAATTGTTTCGGCAACTACCTTATCTAAAATGCTGTCTTTAAGAAAATCGCTCTTCGATAGGTTCTCCTTCTGGTATTTTTTGTTTTTTGAATGTTTTGAAGAGCCAGTGTTTTTGGAGACAGGTGATCGAGTGCGCTTGAGGGATTTGATGTCCATGTCCATATCTTCAGAATCCTGACCATCCTCTAGTATGTCTTCACTTATCCTCTGGTTGTCTGTACAAGAGGGCCCTGCAGCCTGTACTTCTGAAGGAGATGACTCTGCGTCTGCTTCACTTGGTGGGAGAGTTACGTTGTCTTGGGAAGTATCCTTCATATCTCTTTGTGGCCCATATATTTGCGTCAACTGAGTGGCTACAATATGAGATAAGGAGCACAAAGGGTGATGGCCAGGCGATCTATAGCTTTCTCCATCGCTTTTTCAATCATGTCTGCAATGGACACTGAAAGAGAAGCTTCTAAAGTTGCATTATGTCGGGCTGCAACACCAGCATATCCCTGGGTTCTTGCCTGAATTTCAGCGATGGCGTCTTTTCGTGAACAGCGTCTGCGATCAACAATTTCCATAATTTGAGTCTCCGCGCTTTGGCTGAGCAATTAGCGTTATCTGCGCAGTGCTGCTCATGACAAAGACAACACTTTTCTTCAGTACAATTGCATTCATTTGCAGTATGTGCCTCACCACATTTTCGGCATCTGGGAGCTGACCTACATCCTTTTAAAGTGTGTCCATAGCGCCAACATTTCTGACACTGGAGGGGACGAGGTGACAGCTGTTCGACTCTGAATATTAAAGGCCACGCCTTGATTTCAGTGGGGCGAATCGACCCAGCAAATGTGACAATTACAGACTCAGTAGGGATCTTGTCTGTTCTACAACTCGTGAGCATCTATAAACTGCAATTGCACCTGCCTCAGAGAACATCTCTAGGACCTCAGCTGGAGTCATGTTAATGTCTACGTCCTCGGACAATACCTCTGACGCATGCTAGGTGAGGAGGAATGAAGGCGCTCACCGGATTGGTAGCAAACATCGAGCATTTAAGTAAGTCTTTGACACAGAGCTGGTTCAGGAGAAAAGCAGACAATGCCTCCCTTGCCAAACTGCCGGACCTCTGTGATGGTGTGATAGTGAGTTGTCGCTGCTTGAGTTCCGACTGGATCAACTTAGGGTTTTTCATCTTAATGACTCCGTCGTTGCTTGGACTAGGGCCACAGGAACGGAAGCGACGCCATTGCGTAGGAAACTGGTCCACTGGTAGCTCCTGCTTTGAAAGAGAAGCAGACCAGAGATAAGTCCCTGGTCCAGGCGAAGAAAAGCGGCATCTGTCGGATTTACTAGCCAGAAGGGTACTAGCTAATCAATGCTAAGGCTTTAGATACGCCTATCCAGAAGAAATTCAGTAGTGGCTACTCAGAGTTTCAGCCAAACCCCCAGAGTAAGCAAGCGAGCAAGTGGCCGATGAGCTGTTTATTCTACTGTCACTTCTTCCCCATCTGCTTCTACCAACCGTCCCTGCCTTCTTACGTGACAGGATTCCCCCTCCCCCGAAAGATGGCACCGGTTACAAACTACAACAAATTGAAAAAGAGAATAAACAAAACAATGCCCAAGTTCCCAGTTTCACATCCCAACGGAGCTTCAGCAATCTCACTGAATCTTCAAGCCCGACGGAGCAGTCCGATGAACTCTATAACAACTCTGGTGGGCGAGGCTGACTTTTGCGTTCCGGAGAGAGTGGGATACACGTGGATACCGACCGTACTGCTAAAAACTCTTGTTCGGGCTGACAAGGTTGAAACGTTTTGTTGCATCGGCAGCTCAGATGTCGTCGGGGTTGTATTTTTCGCCGTGAATGGTGCAATCCTGATGCTTCTTGCTTGCGTGCTTCTCGACAGACTGTGATGGAGTGCCTGAGTGCTTGCGGTTTGCAAGCAGTGCTTCCGCGTCTTTTTCGGCGGCTTCTGTGGTGTTGCAGTCGGCGGAATAGCAGGCGCTGGGAGCGTTTCTGGCGACTTTTCTTTGTCCGAAAGTGTCTGACGTCTTGTTGGTTTGGAGATCCTATTTTTTGATGTTCTTCAACTGGTGAACGCACTTCCATTGAATTTGGCGTTCGCCGATGCCCTCGTTGCAGTCTCTCTCGTTGTTTTCTGAGTTTGTGAAACTCGTTTTGCTTGCTTTGCTGGTGCTGCTCAGGAGATGGCTGTAGTGGCGACCCTTCTGGAATCGGGCATTGATTTCCTTCGAGGTTTGACGCGTTCTGTAGACAGCTGATGCATGGTGAGCTGGTGTCTTGCTTATCGGGCATAGTTGGTAATGTGCCATCATTATTCTCTTCAAGGGCTTCTTCGTAGTTCACTGCGAGTGGTTCTTGCGCTTGGTAGCTTGCGACGTTCGATGCGTAGGAGCCTTCAGTGTTTCTTCCACTGTCGAGTGTGTACGGACTCGATGGCGATTGCATGAACCCGTGTGGAAAGAGCATGGCTCGACAGGGTACTTTCCCGATGCGCCAGGTCATCTAACATAAATACGGCGTCTTTATAAGGCAAATGGTGAGTGTTACGAGCGCTTGAAGAACCGCGTGATGAAAACCCAGGTGGTGGACCAGGTATGCGAGACGAACAGTGAGCGGCATCAGGTGAATGGGCAACGTCTCGGGTCATATGCTGAAGCGATGACTTCGCAAATGACGACTTTCGGGCAGAAGGGAGGCGCGCTCAATGGCTGTGCTTTTCCCAAAATACGCATTGTCGTCTGCCACTGAACTCGTGTGCCACTTCGTCTTTTGTCAGAGGTCGAATCTTGTTGTGCGTTCGAATGGTTGAAGACTGCCTGTAAAATTGACGACTGAGTGCAGTTGTCTGTGGATGGTGGGTTACAAGTAAGTCTTCGTCGTAGTCGTCATCGTATTTTTTAAACCAAACGATGATTTCTTGTTTTATTTTTTGCCAAGACTTATCGTTGTCGAACATGTGGGTGAGGTAGAATTTAAATGCCTCACCGGTAACGTAGTCGCTGAAGTTCGTAACCATTTCCCGTTCCGACCAAGATGCAGCGGTAGCGTGGAACTCGAACAGGTCGAACCAGTCTTGTACGGGTTCATCGTCCGCTGCTCCGGTGTACTTGGTGATGGGAAGGTCAGTAGATGCTTCTGACATGATGCTGGCCGATGCGTAATGGTAGGCGCTTTTACAGTAGTCCATGTATGCTCAGGGTATCATGCGGAGGGCTGCGTAGATGATGAGCGACTGATGAAGGGGCTGGGAGGTCTTCATCCTGTCGACTCGTGTGACGCTATGATGACTGGGTGACGTGGCCTGGCTCATACGCCATGTTTGTTTGTTTGTTTGTTTGTTTGTATCCTTTAATCCATGGCTCGTACCCACTCTGGCGGATTGGCCAAGAGAACAAATAGTCTCATATGAACGATAACTGCATTATTGCTTACAACGAAAAAAAGGGGGGGGGAGTTGTATAGTTAAGACGCCATGTTTATTCTGTTCTGCACTTCTTCCTTCTCCGCCTCTACCAACCATCGGTAACTATTACCAACCATGAAACAGGTCAGCAAAAAGACCTGTTTCATTCCACACAAGTTGTAGGGTATCTAATACGTGCCAATTCACTATTGTATAATGATACGCGTTTTCAGCTGTATATGCACTATGACCACGTACCTTTGGTGATATATAATCTTGTTTCCTAAACTACTGATAATGACTTAGCAGTGTGATACGCAAAGAAGCGGCTTATATATGTGCCCTGTGTGCCACGTGTAACCATTCAGTCCGATGAAGGCAGGCCCACCTGCCGAAACGTTAGTAAATCTAATGTTTTTGCGCGCGTTTGTCGACCTCTTTTTCTACCGCATTTTCCACCGGATCCATTGAATTTCACCCAACCATATATATATATGACGCTATGATGACTGGCAGACGTGGCCTGGCTCATACGCCATGTTTATTCTACTCTGACTTCTTCCTTCTCTACTTCTACAAACCATCGCTACCTTCATACGTCACACAATTCCCCCTCCCCCCGAAAGAATGCACGAGCTACAAACTATGAAGCATGAACAAGTGGTGTCTCATTATAGGAAAAATATCACAAAATAAAGTAGTTCCATGTAACACGGCAGTTCCATGCACTTGCACAAAAACATTCACAGGGAAGGCAGTCCAGTGAGATCTAGGAGACCTCAGGTGGACGAGGTTGGCTGTTGCGTTCTGGAGAGCATAACCATGCATTCGACGTGGAAAAATGATGATGACACAGCCTGGATAGTAGTGAAAAACCAACAAGGTTGGGAGTCTTTGTAGCGTTGGAAGGTTGAATGTCTTATGCGTTGGATTCTGAGTCGTGGCCGCGACAGATGCATTGTAACTAGTATGCGTGCTTTTTGAGAGATGGTGATGACTAAATGCCTGTGTGCTGGCGGCGTGCAAGAAGTTGCTCAGCGTATTACTGGGCGTTTTCCGTGGTGTTGTCGTCTGTGCAACCGCTGGCGCAGAGAGCGTCTGTGACGATGTTCCTTCATCCGGAAACGTCTTTTTTTCTTGAAATGGCCCTTGTATCAAAGTTCTTAATTTTTGAGTCGTTGAAGTTGCGAGCGTGTTTCCGTTGAATTTTTCATTCGTCGTCATCTTTGTCGGTGTATCCGTTGTAGTGTCTGCGATTCTTGGACTTGCTTTTGCTGGCGTGCTGCTGTTGCTGTGGAACGCATTGCGGTGAGATCCCTTCTTGAACATCGCGCTCGTTTTCTTCACAACTTGATGTGGGGCCAAGTCGGCAGCTGGTAGTTTGTGGGCTGTTGTCACGCACTTCGGGCAATGAAGATAATGCTTCTGAATTGGTAGAAGGTTCTTCAGAAGCTTCTTCTACCCTGTTCACTACGAGAGGCTCTTGCGCATTGCAGCGTGCGACGTTCGATGTGTCGGAGCCTTCGGTGTTGCTTCCACTGTCGAGTGTGTATGGAATGGATGGCGCATATGAACCCGTGTGGAAAGAGCATGGCTCGACAGGGTATTTTCCCGATGCGCCAGGTCATCTACCATAAATACGGCGTCCTTATAAGGTAAATGATGAGCGTTAGGAGCGCTTGAAGAACCGCGTGATGAAAACCCAGGTGGTGGACCACGTATGCGAGACGGAGAGTGAACGGCATCAGGTGGTTGGGCAACGTCTCGTGTCATATGCTGAAGCGATGACTTCGCAAATGCCGACTTTCGTGCAGAAGGGAGGCGCGCTCGATGGCTGTGTTTTTCCCAAAATACGCATTGTCGTCTGCCACTGAACTCGTGTGCCATTTCGTCTTTTTCAGAGGTCGAATCTTGTTGTGCGTTCGAATGGTCGAAGACTGCCTGTAAAATTGACGACTGAGTGCAGTTGTGTGTGGATGGTGGGTTACAAGCAAGTCTTCGTCGTATTCGTCATCGTATTTTTTAAACCAAACGATCATTTCTTGTTTTATCTTTTGCCAAGACTCATCGTTGTCGAATATGTGGGTGAGGTAGAATTTAAATGCCTCACCGGTAACGTAGTCGCTGAAGTTCGTAACCATCTCTCGTTCCGACCACGATGCAGCGGTAGCGTGGAACTCAAACAGGTTGAACCAGTCCTGTACAGGTCCATCGTCCGCAGATGCGGTGTACTTGGGGATGGGAAGGTCGGTCGATGATTCTGTCATGGTGCTGGTCGCTGTGTGCGGCTAGGAGATGATTCCGTAGTCGATGTATGGTCAGGTAGTCTTTTGTAGAACTGCGTCGATGATGAGACACTGATGAAGTGGCTGGGAGGTTTCATCCCGCCGACTCGTATGACGCTTTGATGAATGGGAGACGTGGCCTGGCTCATACGCCATGTTTATTCTACTCTGACTTCTTCCTTCTCTACTTCTACAAACCATCGCTACCTTCATACGTCACACACACACACACACACACACACACACACACACACACTATATATATATATATATATATATAATATATTAGATATATATATATATATATATATATATATATATATATATATATATATAGAGAGAGAGAGAGAGAGAGAGAGAGAGAGACCGGCATGGTGGTGGAGTGGCCGTGGCGTTGCAAGTAGTCAAGTAGATCCTCCTTGAGCGGTAACGTGATTTATTTCGACGTTTCTGCGAGAATGCGATTACAGTTTGTTGGTACTCAGCATTATAGAGTCTTAAAGGATAGAGGGTACATAATAAATAAATAAATAAATAAATAAATAAATAATTTGAAAGAGAGAGCATGAGGTAGAATCCACCTCCCCCTCCCAGGGCGTCTGCCTTGAACTACCTTTCTTTCTATTTCTATACCTTTTTTTCTTTAGTTTTTTGCTTTCATTCCTTTTTTTCTTTTTCTTCCCTTTTCCGATGATCACTTTTAAGATGTCTGTGGTCTGCATATACTTCCTTCCACTAACATATTGTTCCCGACCAGACGGCGCCACATGACTCCGTCAGGAAGTCGTGGGGAAAAATAGAGAGAGACAGAGAGAGAGATAAAGGTGCAGGGAAAGGCAGGGATGTTAACCAGAGGCACATCCGGTTTGCCTACCTTGCACTGGGGAAGGGATAAAGGGGAGAAAAGAGGTTGCAGAGAGATGAGAAGGTACACACAATCACGAGCACACACAGTCTACAGGCGGTCGCTCAGGTTTCTTGACTTTAGGTAACGTAGCAGTGCTTTAGTTGCTTTCTGCGCAACTGAGGCAGATGCCCAAGGTCCTAGTATCTTCTGCACTCAAAATGGTCCGGGGTCAAGTTGATTCAAAACCATCCGGAGCTGACATCGCTGTGTGTCGTAGCAAGCGCAGCTGCACAGGACGTGTTCGATGGTCTCTTCAGCTCCGCAGTAGTCGCATGTAGGAGTGTCTGCCATACCAATGCGAAAGGAGTACACCTTTGTAAATGCAACACCCAACCAAAGGCGGCATAACAGTGTCGCATCGGAGCGGGAAAGTTGTGATGGTAGCTTTAGCTGGAGCGAAGGATCCAGTTCATAAAATTGACACCTTTGGAAGCTGGTAGATGACCAGAATGTGCGTGTGAGATCTTGAGCCAGAGGGTAAAGTTGTCTTGCTGCATCATTCCTTGATAGAGGAATCGGGACTACACGGGTTCCTTCATGGGCTGAGCGGGCTGCGTCATCGGCTAAATGATTTCCGGTAATACCGATATGTCCAGGCAGCCATTGATATATAATATCATGCCCTCGTGCTAGAGCTTCATGATGGCAATGTCTTATTTCTTGTACCAATTGGTCATGACTTCTCCTAGGCATGGCAGACTGCAAACTCTGAAGCGCTGCCTTTGAATCACATAATATGACCCATTTTCCTGGACGTTCTTGAACGAGATATTGTAAAGCAGCCCTTATAGCAGCAAGCTCTGATGCCGTAGATGTAGTCATATGCGACAACTTAAACTTGATTGTCATTGCTGCAGCCGGAATCACAGCGGCACCTGATGAGCTGCTGGACGAAACGGACCCATCAGTGTATATCTACGTTCGGTCTAAGTACAACTCATGTAATATTAGCAGTGTTGCTTGCTTCAATGCTACTCTGGAGTGATTGCTTTTCTTTTTGATTCCCGGAATTTCTAGACGTACTTGCGGCTGGTCGAGGTACCACAAAGCACATGCCATTCTCGCAGCTGGCGTATATCCTGATGGAATGCTGTTTAGGTGCTTGGCTCTGACGTCTGAAAACGTAGCACGTGGTCTTCTCGAGGGTAGAAGGGCCAAGTGGTGGTCGGGGAAACGGCTAGCATGTTGAATGTGCGCTCTGAGGCAATCCACAACTCTATATGTCCTGACCGGATGGTCTTTGGCAAGCATGATTGTGGCATAAGTTGAAGCGCATCGGGGCAGTCCTAGGCAGATACGCAGTGCCTGACCCTGCAAACTCTCCAATGACTGAGTATTCGGATTTGCAAGTGTTAGTCAGTACCGGCAAGCTGTAGCGCTATAGACCCAGAAATAGGGCCCTGTACAGCTGTAGGCATGGAGGCCACAGAAGTTCCCCATGCTTTCCCGCACATGAATTTCATTATATGCACAATAGATAGCAGTCTCTTCTTCAAGTACGCACAATGTGGGCTCCACGAAAGACTTCTGTCGATTATTATGCCCAGGAAACGATGCGTCCGTGCATATTTGACATTCTGTCCATTGATGTAAACAGTGTATGGCGTCATTGGTTTGCGTGTAAACGCCATCAACGCGCACTTCACAGTTAATATAGTTAGGCCTTGTTTCTGAAGGTAGGCTGTTGTGAGGGTTGCTGCCCGCTGTATTCGTGCACGCACCTGAGGGCGAGTAACTGCAGCACTCCAGAGGCAAATATCATCGGCGTATATGGATAGGCACACCGACTTTGGCAGAACCTTCACCAGACCAACGTGGGGAAAAATAGCTTTTTTAAAAAGCCTGCAACTACTGAGTGCCTCGTGGATGTCTCGCCGTTGAAAGAGGGGCGCCGGGCATCGCCACAGAGAGTGGCAAGCGGGTGAAATGTCAGTTCTGGCCCACTTCTGGATTACGCAGCAGAGCCCCCTGATTGTGCACAAGGTTGCTTTTGGATACGTCATGCTTGGCACAATTGATTGGATAGTAAGGTAGAAACAGAAACAGATGGCAGCTGTACCCAGGGAGAGTGGTTACACTTATAAGTATTTTCAGTTGTCCAGTGACCGTCGCAGCTGCAGTGCCGTGAACTCAAATATTATTGTCAATATTGCCGTTATTGTTTTTTAATGCTTTAATTGCTGCAAGTGTACCCGGATTCTCGTTTATTCCTCTTTAGAGGGTACTAAATCGGTGGATGAGATATGGCTCTCGTTGTTCACGATCTCGGTTTGATTTGAATCCCGTTCCTAAGAGTGTTACTGATAGTAATTGTCGAATGCATAGTCGAGAAGGTGGGGATCTTTTGATAGATGTAGGCTTGGGGCTGATTTAGTATGGGCTCTGTGATTATTGAAACGAATACTAAATGGTGTGTCTGTTTGTCCGATGTACTGCATACTACATACGTTGCATTTGAGTAGGTATACCAAATTAGAGGAATCGCATGTTAGGTTTTCTCGTATGTTAATCAAAAACTTGGATTGTGTGCTGGTTGCTTTGTCTGTTTATCGCATCGCTATATATACAAGACATTGTGACTTCAAACAGGGTTGGCATGAATTAGTAGGGGGTGAAATATTGATTTGAGAGTGGACTAGTGTGTTTTTGAGGTTGCCTGGTCGTAGGTAAGCAACGCCAGGAGCACTTGGGAATGCGCATTTCAGGCATTCACTTTGTTCCAGAATGTTGTAGTGTCGTTTAAGGACTTTGTTTACATTGGGAAGTTCGTGCTGTAAGGTAAGCAGAGGTTTGTCTGTAGTGGGTCTTTTTGCGGTGGTCACTTCATAAGTAAATCATCACGCTTAAGTTTTCTAGCTTTCTGAACGGCGTCATCAATTACATGTGGGAAATATTTTTGTGTATCGAGCAAAAGTTTTAGCCTCTGTGAGCTCGTGTCAAAATCAGCGTCTCTTGAGCAAATTCGTTTAAACCGGTGAGCCTGGCTGTATGGAATACTGTTTTAGATGCGGAAGCATCTTATACTCGCGCCTTGTAGTGCGCCGTCCGCGCCGTCCGCGCCGTCCGCGCCGTCCGCACCGCTTCTCGAACATTCGACAGCTGACACGCGCGCATGCGCCGTCGCACCGTCGCCCACCATCTGTGCCGCGCGCGCTTCTCCTTCGAGAACATTCGACAGCTGACAGCGCATGCGCCGTCGCGCCGTCGCCATCTGTGCCGCGCGCGCGCTTCTCCTTCGAGAACTTTTAACAGCTGACAGTGCACGCGCCATCGCGCTGTATATATACTCAAGGTCGGCGCTCGCTCGCTCAGTTGCCGCTCGTCGGTTGGTTTGTACGGCGCGTCGACGTCCAAGGTCGCGGTGAAATGAATTCCAACGAATCCACAAACACAATGATCGACGTCCCTTCGACCAGCGCCGTCCTTTCGCATACGTGTGTACGTGTTCACTCATTTAACACCCCCTCCTACAACCACGTTAACCAATTTAGCCATCGACCCAAGTAAGTCGCAATTTAACACCCCATTTCACAACCACGTTAACCAATTTAGCCATCGACCCAAGTAAGTCGCACTTTAACACCCCGTTAACCAATTATATGCTCCGCATCCTCCTCAGTGTTCCCCCGAAGGAAGCTGCGGGCATTTTTTTTACAGTGGCGCGAATGATCGCTTTGGTAATGAAGGTATTGCTGTCGGATTCGTTGGTTTGCGATTAGGCTTGTAGAGAGCTTGTCTCCTTCTATCGTCGTGGTAACACCAAGAAAATGTGCGGTTGCTTGCGAGTAGGTGTGTCTGAAGTGTATGTTCGGGTGTACAGCGTTGTAAGTGTTGATAAAGCTGAGAAGTTCATCCTCGCTGTGGGTCCAAATAAGAAAGATGTCGTCTATGTATCCTCTGTATACGAGTGGTTTTAAGGAACTCTGTGCACTGCATTCGGATTCTTGCTTTGCCATAAATATGTTGGCATATATATATATATATATATATATATATATATATATATATATATATATATATATATATCTATATATATATATATATATATATATATATATATATATATATATTCATATTGCCGCGACAGGTTGGCCACTTGCAAGTAGCCACCGCAATCATCATGGCAAGAGCACCAGCAAGACCCGGCTGGCATGCGTCACGCGTTCGTGCGCTCCAACAACGAGGAAGAGAAAGTTAGTTGAATCTGTGCCTCTCGTCTACTCGGGCTCGACGATCATAGTCATTAGACTTGTGGGCACAAGTTCGCCCTAATAAAGTTGCTTGTTTTTAACCTGTCTGCCTCAGCATCGCTACATTTCTGGTGGAGGTGCTGGGTATGAATCGAAGCCCCGCGAGCACAAGACAGCGTAGCCCCGACGACCAGCGTATCAACCCCGTGGAAGAGACTCCTGTACACCAGAGGGCAAGTCGCCGTCTTCGAGGTGACTCACCTGAGTTTGGTCCTCTTCACTTCCCACCAAGGGGAATTCAAACTATGGGTGCCACCACTATGACTACCCAGGTAACACCGGCACAAGTGTTCATTAGCCAACCGCACCAGCCGCCAGTATTCCACGGCGACTCGTACGAGGACGTGGAAGATTGGTTGGACCTGTTCGAGAGAGTGGCGAGCTTGAATGGATGGGACGAAAGAGAGAAGCTCCGTCGCGTATACTTCGCCCTGGAAGACTTCGTAAAGACATGGTTTGAGAACCATGAAACGTAGTTGTCTACCTGGGAGGTATTTCGACGACAAGCGGTGGCTACGTTCGCGAACGTAGACCGAAAAGAAAAAGCGGAAGCTGCTCTCAATCCAGGAACCAGCTGACAAACGAGAGTGCTGCCATGTACATTGAGGACATGGTCCGTATGTTCAAGCGTGCGAATTACAACATGGCTGAAGATAAGAAGGTGCGCCATCTAATGCGCGGAGTGAAGCAAGAGCTGTTCGCCGTTCTCGTCCGCAACCCTCCAAGCACTGTTGCACTGCTGCTGAGTTTTATTCGGAAGCGACGGCCATCGAGCAAACACTAGAACAGCGCGCTCGGCAGTACAACCGGAATCTTAACTGCGCATCTGCACAGGTATTCTCTGGAGGCGTGCGAAACGACGTCGAAGCCCTGCGAGAGCTCATTAGATCAGTTATCAGGGAAGAACTGAGCAGACTGCAAATGCCCCAGACTCTAACTGCACTATCTGTTACAGACGTTGTTCGTGACGAACTGAGGCAGGTCATACGAGAACCAGAGCGTGAGCTGCAGCCGGTTTGACCTATCCGAACGTACTCTGAAGTTCTCCGACAACCCACAGTACACAACAATGCAGCAGTTGCGATGGCGGCGACTCCTCTCCCATCTACAGCACGCAGAGCACCTCGTCCACGGGAACCAACGGCTACCTATCTGCCCCCAGGAGCACGTAGCACGCATCGCTATGTAGAGCCTAGGCCCAGGAAAAGCGACGTCTGGCGTGATCACGAGCGCAGGCCTCTTTGTTTCCATTGTGGCGAAGCGGGTCATGTGTACAGATTCTGCCCTTACCGACAGGCTGGATTAAGAGGCTTCCCGTCGTATGCACCGTGCCCCCGAAACGGCGAACGACCAGCGGAGATAGAGGAGTACTTGTCCACGCGCCAGAACTCGCCACCTCTACGCCAATGTCGGTCACGGTCACCATCGCCTATGCGCTTCCGGTCATCCAGCCCACGTGCACCTTCAAGGCAGCCTGGTCATCGCTCTCCAAGTCCACTCCCGGAAAACTGAAGCAAGCGACCTGTGGAGGTGAGGCCGCTGATAACATCAATTACGAAGATCCTCCAATATGGTTTGAGGGCGACGACGGTGTATTTCCGGTAAATGGGTGCAACCACGAAAGCGTTACTTCAGATTTGCGGTTGAGAATAGAAGGATGGGAGTTGAATGCCTTAGTCGACACCGGTGCTGATTATTCAGAGATAAGTCACAAGATGGTGAAGAAGCTAAACAAAGTTGTGACACAGTGGAGTGGATCGAAAATACGCACGGCAGGTGGTCACATTATTATGCCCTTTGGTAGATGCACCGCAAGACTTCAAATACGGGGCTTTATTTACGTTGCCGATTTCATTGTGCTACCAGAATGTTCAAGAGACCTCATTATAGGAATGGATTTGTTTCGAGCTAATGGCGCCGTAATTAACCTGCGTAGGTCCAGCGTGTCGTTTTCGACTGAACGAGCTATACCTGTAGAGGAATCTGAGGAGCGACACCTAACTGCTCTACGCGTTCTTCATGATGACGTAACTGTGCCGCCACGCTGCAGTATAATGGTGCTCGTAGAGAATGACGCATCTTACAACCGCGAAGGCATGGCGGATACAAATGTAGGGCTGTTTTTGAAAAAAGGTGTCTGCGTAGCTCGGGGCCTTGTTCACTTGACGAATGGCCGTGCAGATGTCCTACTTACGAATTTCTCCAATGAACTTCAACACATCGCTCAAGGCACGGCTATTGCCTATTTACACGACTTCTGTATGGCGACAGAACTATGCAGCTTAACCACGCCAACCACTCGACCAGTGGCCTGCAACATCGACACATCCGTGACCGTCAACCAGAGCCTTCCGGACAGTCAAAAAAATTGCCCGCAGCTTCCCTCGGGGGAACACTGAGGAGGATGCGGAGCATATAATTGGTTAACGGGGTGTTAAAGTGCGACTTACTTGGGTCGATGGCTAAATTGGTTAACGTGGTTGTGAAATGGGGTGTTAAATTGCGACTTACTTGGGTCGATGGCTAAATTGGTTAACGTGGTTGTAGGAGGGGGTGTTAAATGAGTGAACACGTACACACGTATGCGAAAGGACGGCACTGGTCGAAAGGACATCGATCATTGTGTTTGTGGATTCGTTGGAATTCATTTCACCGCGACCTTGGACGTCGACGCGCCGTACAAACCAACCGACGAGCGGCAACTGAGCAAGCGAGCGCCGACCTTGAGTATATATACAGCGCGACGGCGCATGCACTGTCCGCTGTTGAATGTTCTCGAAGGAGAAGCGCGCGCGCGGCACAGATGGCGACGGCGCGACGGCGCATGCGCTGTCAGCTGTCGAAAGTTCTCGAAGGAGAAGCGCGCGCGGCACAGATGGTGGGCGACGGCGCGACGGCGCATGCGCGCGCGTCAGCTGTCGAATGTTCGAGAAGCGGTGCGGACGGCGCGGACGGCGCACTACAAGGCGCGAGTATAAGATGCTTCCGCATCTAAAAAAACAGATTTACGCCTTAGTAAAAGAATTCTCTGATTGCTTTTCAATTGCCTCGAAGGTCCAGCGCACGTCAATTACGAAACACAGAATTATAACGCAAGACGACACGAGGCCTATATGCCAGCATCCATATCGAGTGTCACAGAAAGAACGAGAAATCATTAGGAAGCAAGTGAAGGAAATGCTTTCAGATGATGTCATCCAACCTTAGAATAGTCCATGGGCGTCCCCCGTAGTGCTCGTTAAGAAGAAAGACAACACGCTTAGATTCTGTGTCGACTACCGAAAACTCAATAGTGTAACTAAACGAGATGTCTACCCCTTGCCACGTATTGACGATACACTAGATCGGCTGCGACCCGCAAAGTTTTTCTCCTTCTTGGATCTGAAAAGCGGATATTGGCAAATAGAGGCAGACGAGCGGGACCATGAAAAAACGGCATTCGTAACACCAGATGGCCTCTATGAATTCAAGGCGCTTCCATTCGGCCTCTGTTTCGCACCAGCGACGTTCCAGCGAATGATGGACACTGTCCTCGCGGGATTGAAATGGCAGTCATGCCTAGTGTATTTGGATGACGTGGTGGTATTCTCTGCAACGTTCAACAAACATCTAGAGCGACTGCGCACTGAGTTACAAGCCATCCGGTCAGCAAACTTGACAATCAAACCCGAAAAATGCCACTTCTGCTTCGAAGAGCTGAGATTCCTTGGACATGTCATTAGTTCTGACGGTGTTCGTCCTGATCCAGAAAAGACAGCCGCTGTTCAGAGGTTCCCTACACCCAAAGACAAAAAGTTAGTGCGTCGATTTTTGGGTTTATGTGCCTACTATAGGCGATTTGTAGAAAACTTCTCAAATATTGCGGAACCTCTTACAAAACTAACGAAAGACGACGTGCCCTTCACATGAAAAAGCGAACAACAGAAAGCTTTTGATGAATTAAGGAAACGGCTACAGGGTTCAACAATACTTGTCCATTTTGATGAGACAGCCGACACTGAAGTCCATACCGATGCCAGCAATGTCGGCCTCGGTGCCATCCTGTTCCAGTGGCAAAATGGTCTAGAGAAAGTGTTAGCCTATGCCAGCCGCAAACTCTCAAAAGCTAAGGCAAACTACTCTGCTACTGAAAAAGAGTGCCTCGCAGTCATCTGGGCAATAAATAAGTTTCGACCCTACCTTTATGGTAGACCGTTCAGAGCTGTCAGTGACCACCATGCTCTATGCTGGCTAGCTAATCTCAAGGATCCGTCAGGTCGACTAGCCAGATGGAGCCTTAGGCTACAGGAGTATGACATTACGGTCGTATACAAATCTGGAAGGAAACACAGTGATGCCGACTGCCTGTCACGCTCTCCCGTCGATCCAAGTGTACCAGAAGAGGAAGACTTCCCGTTTCTAGGCGTTGTCGACGCATCCGAAATCGCTCAACAACAACGAGATGACCCGGATTTGCTGGCGCTCATACAACACCTGCAGGGTCTCGACGTTCAAGTTCCTCGCATATTCTCCAGAGGGATCACTACGTTCTGCCTTCGAGGAAGTGTCCTTTACAGGAGGAACTTTGAACCTAATGGCGAAACGTTTTTACTAGTCGTGCCGACAGCCATGCGACAGGAAATTCTGCATGCATGCCACGACGAGCCAACATCCGGCCACATGGGTGTGATCTGAACATTCGCCAGGATTCGCCTGAAGTACTATTGGCCTAAGTTGCTCGCATCAGTGCAGCGCTACGTGAAAACTTGTCGTCAATGTCAACGGCGCAAAACTCCAGCCGTAAAACCAGCCGGCCTTCTCCATCCAATAGACCCTCCGGATTCCCCATTCCAACAAGTCGGCATGAACTACTTAGGCATCACTACAATATATATATATATATTACGCAGGAGACGTGATGGCTATACCATGAACCATTTATTTGTCTTCGTCTTCCTCCTTCTCTACTACTCCACCACACCGTTCTCGTGTGGTTCGTCACATGCTTCCCCCCTCCCCCGAGAGAGACGTAGATGTAGGGGCGGATCATATCGTTTCAGCCTCCCTACATGAACGATGTCAGTCTGGCAACTGAGTGGAGCCACGCTGTGGTAGATCTCGTTGTTAACTACCGAGATCTTGCGTATGATCATACAGAATCCTCCCATGATTGCGCCGATTTTGCTGCGGTTCAAGTGCCAAGGTGTTTCATATAGTACAAAATCTCTTACTTGAAGCTCTAATGAAAGGGACTTCTCATCATATATGATCTTGTTTTTCTCGTGATATGCCACTGAATTGTGGACTGCGTTTGTACGAGCTTCCTGCAGATTTTCGGCAACGTCTGAAAGTGATAGGGATAGGATGGTGGGCCATACATAAGAAAGCAGGGTGGGTAGCCTGTGAGTTCGTGAGGCGCATTATTGTACTCATCAACAACGTCAGAGAGGAGACGTGGCCACGGTTTTCGGGTTTCGTCGTCGATCTTGCATCGGAGACGAGTGACGATGGTCTGATTAATGCGCTCGTTTAGACCATTACACTGCGGGCGTTGTGAGCTTGTTAAAAGCTGATGAATACTGTTGTGCTTGAGGAACTGCTTAAATATGCCGACAGTGAATCCTGTGCCGTGGTCGGAAAAGAACTTCCGAGGTTTTCCAACAGCGAAGATACTCTTCAGACAAGAGATGTAGGCATCGCAAGTCTTATTATTGTGTGCGAAAGCCCACGCATAACGGGTGGCATGATCAACGGCTAAGTGAATAAATCTTTCGGATGAGCCGTAGTTGCGAAAACCTCCGATAGTGTCCATGGCCAGAAGATCAAATGGTTGTTCCACTGGTGGCAAAGACGATAAGAAACCAAAGCGCTTGGTTTTCGGCTTCCTGGAGCGCTGGTTAGTATCGCAGTGCTGTATGTACTCGCTCACGTCGGTGATGATGTCGGGCCAATAGTACTGTGAAGAGAGAAGCCGCAACGTCTTCTTTATCCCGACATGACCGAAAACGTCATGTGCTTTTTTGGAGAAGACTAGAGGGCAAGGATACATTGACTTTTCGTATTACTCTGCGTGTCACGATACTCAGTCTGTTCTCAATGGCATGCTTTCTGGGTGGTTTGTCGTTGTGATGCTCTCGCAGTTGCTCAGCAGATAGAAGTTGAACTATCGGTCTTCAAGATAGTGCATCAGCTTCAATGTTGTCAATGGAGTTTAGGTGTTTGATGTTCACGTCGCACATGAAGAGTTTCAAGGATCACCGGAAAAGTCAGCCTCAGGGATTCTTCATGCTTTTAAGTCATTGCGACGCTGCGTGGTCCGTGATCACAGTGAAAGGTTTCCCGTGTAGATAGCAGTGCCATTTATCAACTGGCGTCAATAATTGCTAAACATTCGAGTTCTTTCATTGCGTAATTAATTTAATGTTTTAGTAACTTCCGTGAATGATGGGGCACGACATCGCTATCAACATGGGCTCACATCCCTTCTTTGTTTTTCTCTCTTTTTCTTTCTTTTATTTTTTCCCCCATGTGATGAATCGTATTCATGTATCCGCATATACCCCCCTGCTGTAATTCCTTGTTGGCGCTGCAGGTAAAATGAATAAATAAATAAATAAAAATGATATACAATAGGATGTTCTTTACCTTCATCCTCAGCCTGCTTCAAGACGGAGCTGATAGCTCTGCTGGATGCATCGCATTATAGCACACAAGGCTTAGCGGCATCGTAGATATTAGGATGGGCACTTCGGTCACGCATTTCTTGAGCTGAGTGAAAGCGAGCTCACACTCCGAATCCCAGTTCCAGGTGGCGTCTTCGCTGAGGAGGCGTGTCAGTGGGTTAGCAATTTGAGTGAAGTGGTCGTTGTATCGACTGTAAACATTGACAGTGCCGAGCAAATGCTGCAACTCTTTAAGGCGTGATAATGTCGGAAACCGTACGATTGCGTCCACGTTGTTTTGTTTTGGAGTGGCGCTGCCATGCGAAACCCTGTGTCCCAGGTACTCAATGGAGGTTCGAGCAAATTGAGATTTTTTTAAATTTCAGCTTGATGCCTTCGCTTTCGAAAGCTTTTTAAATGCCCTCTAGATGACTCAGACGGTCTGGAAACGTGTCACAGTAGAAAACAATGTCATCGAAGTAATTTGTGACGTTCTGCAAACGTTGTTTTGATAATATTGGACAGCCCGTTCGAAAGTGACGGGAGCATTCCGAAGATTAAAAGACATGACAAGCCACTCGTAGTGACCGGTACGTGTGACAAACGCCGTTTTCAGAATGTCATCAGGGTGAATCTTCACGTTCCAGTAACCTGACGTTATGTCTAACGTCGAGAAGTACGTAGATTTCCCCAGAGAATTGAGAACGTCGTCATGCGAGGGATGCGCTGATAATCAGGCACCGTCAATTCGTTTAGCTTGTGGTAGTCGATGCAGAACAGCATGCAACCTTCCCCTTTTTTATCTGCCAGAAGGGCCGGCGCAGCGTGTGAGGAGGTAGATAGTCATATGACACCTTCCTCGAGAAGGTCGTTGATCTGTCTGTCCATTTCAACGCAGTCGGCTTCTGAGCATCGATAGGGAGCTCTACGAATGAGAACGTTGTTGGTGAGATGAATGCGATGCATTTCGCCATTAATGTACCCAATGCCTGTCTGTGACTTGGAAAAAAATATCATCGTATTTGTGGATAAGCTGCTTCAATGCCAACTGTTGAGTTTTATTTAGATGCAGTACATCGCAAACTTCAACACCTTGCAAAGACGCGCCCTTGTTAGACGTGGTGTGGTTTTGTGTACGAAAATGGAGGATGTCTTTCCCTTGACGTAGAGTCATGGTGTCAATGTCCAGCGACAATTTAAAGAGGCAAGCACTATCCAAGCCAAGAAGTAAGTTGCTCTTCATGCCTTGTAGAATATGAGCCTGAATTTTTGTTGTCACTTTTCCTATCTGTACCTTTATAGGAACGCGACCCAAAGTTTTGGTAGATGATGTGACTTGTTGAACTGAGATGCATGAATTGCTCATTATTTGCAGGCGAAGTGCCTTCAGCACTGCTTCGATGATATCGGTAATCGTAGCTCCAGTATCAAGAGTAGTGCTGACAGGGTATTCGTTAATGAGGGCATCAAACTGAATTACATGAACTCTGGGTCGCCCTTCTCGTTTACCTGGTTGGTGGAGAGGGTGGAAATGCTTGCGCGTCATCGGCATTCATAATGCCAGTGCATCTCTCGGGGTGAGCCATCCATCGTGCAGTGTTTGCACTCGCGCATGGGAACTGCGTATTCCGAGCTGATGGAAGGCGCTGCAACTTCACTCTCTGAATTGGTTGACTCTAAACGAAGGGCAACTGTAAGCCGTGCCGCTGGTGTAGGCGAGGTAACCCAAGCAAGCGCTAGTTCCATATGCGAAGAAAGGCCACCGATCAGCCCTGATATAAGGTGTGCGTCCTTTACGTCGGTGAGGCGCCCGAGAGACATTTTTTCATTATAGTATTCCTGAAGGCTCTGGTCTGGTCTCAACCAGCAATGAATGAATTGGCGGAAAAGATCCATGACGCCGCTCGTAAAGTGTTCCTTCATGCGTTGAAACCGGAAAGTCTCACATTCAAGGTAATCGGAGAAGTAGCACAGCTTGTCTCGCCCCGTCTATACTGCGGCCGCAGTCCTCACCTCGAAAAGCCGCAGCCACTAGTCCAAGGTGGCGTCCTTAGGTGCTCCTGAGTACTTAGGGATGTTGATGACTTTCTTCGATGCCGCCATGATGAAGGGCACAATAATCTTGTCGAAATAACGCGTTCGATGGCTCGAACGCGTTATTCGAAGGTCATAGGTTTGATTCCTGCTCACGGCTGGTTATTTTTTCACCCACTTTTCTTTCTTCTTATTTACATTCTATTGGTTCTAATAACTTCCCCTATACATTTCTTGGCATTACTGTCTGGTAAATCTCATTATATATATATATATATATATATATATATATATATATATATATATATATATATATCGCGCTGTTGCTTCTTTCTAACGTTTCTTCCTCATTTTCTTCTTTTTTGTTGTTGTTAATATTTTTCTTCTGTCGTTTTACCTCCTGCCTCGGGAAGCTATAAGAACACATGAAAATGTGTAAATATTATAATGCCTTTAAAAGACGGGGCTCCCGTCGAAACGCCGGCTGAATAATAAAGTTGTTATGTGAAAGCGCATATACCGTTATATATATATATATATATTGTCTAATACCCGTGCCACACGGGCATAGAAAATGACATTTGGTGGCGAAGGCCTTCAGTTCCCGAATGACATTCGTTTCGCCGGCGCTGCTACACGTCCAAAGCGAATGACATTTGACTTGATGATGTCGATCACAGCACCTTCCAAGTGAGCATTGAGTGAATAGCAATAAAAAAATTGAAAAGCATTTACAAGCTTCATACACATCAGATAATCATAAAATGTAGAAATAAGCGTATTACGCTGTCCTACGTTTTAGTTTCTTGCTTTGTTTTACAACGTTGCAGCCGACCGTAGCAACCTAAGCCAACACTAGTCACATCCACAGCGTAAATAGACACTAAAATTGAAAAGCGTTTCATTATCAATACTTTATTTTCTTCGTATAACGTTAAAAGCATCTTTTAAAGACTTTAGTGCAAATAAAAGACGGGAAATTTCAATTTTAGCTCAATATGATTTGTTTTATACACTTTCAGGTAAATCGCACTTCGCGAGCTCTGTCGTCGAGAGTAGGCATTTCTCAGTCAACTGAGTTTTGGCGAAGGCAGTTGGTGGCGAATGGCATTCGAATGGCATTCGGATGAATGCCATTTTGTTCGCCCGTGTGGCACCGCGCGAATGGCAATAAATCTGAAGGCATTCGGGGGTAAATGCCATTTTTTCTGCCCGTGTGGCACGGGTATAAGAATACTATACAAAATATCAAAACACCGTGTTTTCAATGGCAATTTTGACGTTGGCATGAGTCATTGTTGCGCGATGGAGGCAGGAAGGTGGCTGAATTCTTCACTTGTCTGGGGAATAAAAAAGAGGCTGCATAAGTTAGTACGGCATAGTGGGACACCAACCTCATACTTGGGTCAACGCGTGATGAAATGCACTCAGGTTTAGAATAAGATGTTTTTTAGGTCTTCACTGGTTACGATAACATTTCTTTCTTTGATCAAAATCTATTTGAGTTGTTTTTTTAAGTTTGCCTAGACATGACGCAGAAACTAGAAGCTATTTTTGAATTCCTGTAAATGACTAGGGGCAACATCGTGCCAAAGAATAATGAACAGTTTCTGGTCCTTCTCCCAATGAACATAGAGCGATATCACTAGACCTAAATATTAGTTGAATGGAAGAATACGGCATCAAAACCTCATGGTCATAACTACAACTATCGTTTTTGACTTCACTCAGGTTTCTATGGAAATTTGAAGTGCTGATGTTTCCGTATGTTTTATTGTTGCCATCATATGTGTACTCATTGCTAATTTTTTGTACGTGATTGCATCACTGTACACTAAGACTGGAAGTACTGGAATTGTTGGAAAATCAAGCTGTGTTATTATCCAGTTCATATAACTGTAGCCAGAAGTGACCTGTTACTCACAATAATTTTAGGATCTCCAGACGGGATCTCCAGTTGTGGCCATAGGTGGGCAAACTGACTGTTCTAAATGACACAATGTTCTGAAACTGAAGGAGCCGTACACACCAAAAGGGAATCTGTTATGATGGTTGCACTAATTTTGTTCCAAGGGAGGTTTCGCAGCGCCGAAAAAAGAAACCCAAGAACAAAAATAAAATCTGGTAACCTCACTAAATATTGACCTTTCCACGATGAACGTGTCATAATGAGTATGTTTTATCACACTGTGTGTTTTAGACAGGTACTTGGTGCATGTACCACATCTTTGTCTTCATGAGATGTGCAACTTTTTAGATGTGTGCGCACCGAAAAATTTCCTTAGAAAATTCAACTTTGTTCACTTAAGGGAAAGAAGGACGAAGAAGTGAGAGCTGTTGCACGTGCTTCGCGCACTTTGCCGTCAGCTACAAAACATTTAGTTTTATCTAAGAATAACTTAGACGAGACAGTGCTAGATGTCCCTTGCTGAAAGATGGGTACCCCGAAAATGCATGATAGCTGAGACTGAAAGCAGCATACCTTTTGCGACTTGGTTCGTCGGCATTTTTTCGGTATCTTGTGAATTCGCGACTCCCGTCATTAAAGGCCTAATAAAGGTTAAACACAACCGTAGAGATGTTTTCATTTTTGCCACCCCCGTTATTTATTGTTTTATAAAAGTCTGAAATCGGAAAGTCCCCACCGTGGCAGATCCACAATTAAACAAGCAGATTATGCTAGATGATTTGTCTGGCGCTGCAAATGATTAATGGACTTCGTAATTGCCTGCACCTAGAGGTAGCTGAAAATACTACTTTTATTCAAATAGCGAAGCTGATGAACACTCTGCATGATTTATGGGATGGCTTTTCCACATTTTTGTTTAGTAGAATAAGGCTTTTCTATAAAGTTCAAAATTTGTGATTTTGCAATTGAAATGATACTTTTTTTCCGCATCTTGCCTAAAGTCTCGATTTTAGTTTTGCGAAAGTAAGATCTCGCTGCTCCGAAAATTTCTGAAAATTTTATTGCGGCTCTTTCACGCCTGAAAATACTACCTCACGCAGCAATTTACACTGCTTCAGTAATTCCTCGACCAATTTGGAAACCACTTTGCCATACGTAGTTTGTAGTTCGAAGTATCGCGTGCTGCAATGTTGGACAGACTTCCTGTATTAAGTTTCTTTGCCTGTATGTGTTTATCCTACTATTTCAAAAAAAAGGTTTTGTTTTATCGCCAATAACAGTTTATCGCAACGGTCTTGACCAACACAACTAAGAACTGAATACAATGTACTTCGTGCTGCAGGTATAAAGATTACCGCTTATGGCCACCAAGACCTAATGTTTTATTTTTCAAAGGAGAATATGCGCTAAATATCAACAGCAAGATTAATTTTCCCAAATGCCACGCTGTCCATTCATGTAGAATGCGTGTTGTAATAGATGTAGAATGCGTGAGGTAGTCGCATGTTCGAAAGAAGTCCGATTCACCAACTAGTGCGAACGGAAGGCTAAAAAAACAAACAACCATTTATTACCCGTATGACCCGGCTAATGTCACTTCCATCAATCATAGCTTTTCAGTCTCTTAATATTTTGCGGATGCGATGCACACAGTCCACTACACTACCAACACATCCAGCGGCACCTTGTAATGAGTGATATTTATGTGAAATGAGAAATTTTATTGTGTACTTACAAATTATTCTTTATTCCCTAACAAACCTATGAACTGCTCCCGAATAACCGATGATAATGTTCACGACTTAACAAGACTGTTTGTTGTCATTGGTACTGCATGAGTTTCTGCATTGGTCGGTCAGCAATGTTCACGTAAGTATTTTGCTAGTTTGCTCAGAATGTGCTGCAGAAGAAGTCGAACTGAAAGACTTTTTTCGTGTTTGGCACATATGTCTATAAATTCCAACCTTGGGACATGCATGCTAAATATTAACATGAGTTTTAATGTAGTTCTGTACGTCCATGTTGCAATTCACATAATAATGTCTCCCTTTCTGCAAAGACCTCCCCCCCTCTTAAAAATTGCGTGTTTTTGTAAAAGAACATATGCTTGTCACGCAGACAGCTTTCCTTCGATTCTATCTTCGAAGCGAAAGTTTTATCGATTTATTTTAATGTGAATCTTTCGGAATTGCTTGGTTACAGATAATATGATTTCTCGCTTATAACGAACGACAGCTACGAAGAAAGGTTAAAGGATGCAACTCACGGAGATAAAAAATTCGGCAGATCCCACGCAACTGGAAATTGACATTGTACGAAGCATGCGGAGGGAAGGTGACCAAGTTGCATTTTTTTTATTGAGCGACACGTCATGAAATTACGCTAAATATATGTGCAAACTTTACACGCATAGATATAAGTTAAAGAGTTCCAGATGTTTATATAAGCAATTGTTTGCACTTGCACAACGGTGCCAACTGGAACATGCATATTATATAGCAACACCAGAAGCTGATATGAAGCGCTGATGCTCGCGAGGATGCTGGCCCTAGACACTGCTACCTAAATCAAGTTGAGCGCATGGCAACTAACCACAATTGACGGTCACCCGGCGTGACGGCTGTGTCAAAGGAGTACGTATGTAATTTTATAAAATTGGGCAGGCTGCTATGCAACCCCTATTGAAGTTTTATGAAGATTAGCATTCTAGAAAACAACACCGACACAAAAATTTCTGTGAAAACGAGCTCTTGAATGTTATGGCATTAAGCCTTGACCGCGATTTCATCAGGCCAAGCACGCTTTTTAATGCACTTCAACCGCCGCCGTGTACGTTTTTCGCATTTCTTCCCCCGAGTCAAGACAGCTGTTCGAACCTTCACAACCTAGTGAATAACATCGCTCCTAAATGTCACCTATTTTAGTTTACTTTCACTACAAACAAAGCTTTTGTATTGTGAGACGTAAATAACACTTCTTTTCGTTTTTTTCAAATTCGAAGCATTTCTTAACGAACTTCTGCGACTTTGAGCACCTATCTATCTATCTATCTATCTATCTATCTATCTATCTATCTATCTATCTATCTATCTATCTATCTATCTATCTATCTATCTATCTATCTATCTATCTATCTATCTATCTATCTATCTATCTATCTATCTATCTATCTATCTATCTATCTATCTATCTATCTATCTATCTATCTATCTATTATCTATCTATTCTATCTATCTATCTATCTATCTATCTATCTATCTATCTATCTATCTATCTATCTATCTATCTATCTATCTATCTATCTATCTATCTAGCCGCCTACGACTTTTAGCTCTCCAGGCTGTTTCCATAATGGTATCGATACCAAAATTGGTATGGCGCAACCTCAGTGTATGACGAGCATGAGTGACTAGTCATGATATGAAAATAATGACTTGTATATTATGAATGTCCTGTTTTACTATGCATGGTCTTACTGCTCTTGCGGTGGTTTCGTTCACATGACTTGTTGCAAACTTGGTATGGTATGACATGACTGCATAGCGAACACAACTGATAGACCCTCACATGAAAATCATAACATGCGTGTCCTGTAACTACATGTCTCATGATGCCTCACGGCCGTTACGCTAGCTTCACATGTACTAAATTCGGTATTACGGGACGTGAGTGAATGACGAAGGTATGATACTAGCGCAGACATGATAAACATGAGATGCGTGTCATGTAACAACATGACTACATGCTACGCTCACGATGCGCTCGCGGCCGTTTCTCTAGCTTCACATGTACTAAATTCAGTATTACGGAACGCGAGTGAATGACGAAGGTATGATACTGGTGCAGACAAGATAAACATGAGATGATGTGTCATATAACAACATGACTACATGCTACGCTCACGATGGGCTCGCGGCCGTTTCGCTAGCTTTACGTAAACCAAACTTGGTGTTACGCGATGCGAACGGACGACATAGGTGAATGAAGCATAATAACATAATAATCCCGAAATGCGTGGCATGTAAGAACATAACTGCATACTACACTCAGAATGCGTTCTCGGCTGTTTCTCTCGCTTTACCTATACCAAATTTGGTGTTATACGGGACGTGAATGGATGACAAAGGAATGTGACTGGTGCAAACATGATAGTCATGGCATGCGTGTCATTAGGAACTTGACTACATGGCACACTCATGATGCACGAACGGCCGTTTCGGCCCCGCCGCGGTGGTCTAGTGGCTAAGGTACTCGGCTGCTGACCCGCAGGTCGCGGGTTCAAATCCCTGCGGCGGCGGCTGCATTTCCGATGGAAGCAGAAATGTCGTAGGCGTGTGTGCTCAGATTTGGGTGCACGTTAAAGAACCCCAGGTGGTCAGAACATCCGGAGTCCTCCGCTACGGCGTCTCTCATAATCATATGGTGGTGGTTTTGGGACGTTAAACCCCACAAATCAATCAACGGCCGTTTCGCTTGCTTCACATATGCGAATTTTGGTATTGCGTCACCTGAATGGGTGACGGATGCACGTGACTGGTGCAAACAAGATACTCAGGAAATGCGTGTCACGTCAGTCCACACTCAAGGTGCCAATAGACTCCGACGTGACCCGGCGCGCGTGCTCGCCAGCGTCCGTTTTGTCACGTCACGCCGGCGATGCCATGCTAGGCCCCAATCTGCCTGCCATATGCTCGCAGGCGCGTGACACCATGCGTTGCTTAAACGCATGTGCGTTTCAGCGCGTCCAGCATCCCTCCATCACCAAGAGAGGCAGACGCGGTGCTGTCTGGGTAACGTCGTCGTCGCGAAATGCAGCAAGTCGAATTTCGCGCTGGTTGCCACCGGACCGCGCCGACGGACGCTAGTCGCGCCGGTAGCGCCTGGCGTCAGGGCGCATGTTTTGCTAGAGTAGCGTCGCTGCGCCCAGCGTGCGCGCGCGTCAACGTTACGTCGGAGTATATAGGGCTCTTCATGGTGCGCTCGCCACCATTTCGCCAGCTTCACTTATACCGAATTTCGTATTACGGGACGTGAATGGACGAGGAAGGTGTGTGACTGGTGCAAATAAGATAATCATGAGATGCGTGTCATGTAACAACATGACTTCATGCCACGCGCATGATGCGCTCCCGGCGGTTTCACTAGCTCTACATATACCAAATTTGGTATTGCATGATGCTAATGGAGGATGAATGCACATGACACGTTCAAGGATAATAATCATGACATGCGCGTCATGTAAAACTTGTCACGCTCATAGTGGGCTCACAGTTACTTCGATAGCTTCACATATAGCATTTTTGGTATTACGTTACGTCAATGAATTACGAAGGTATATGAGTGGTGTGAACTTGATAATCATGACACGCGTCATGTATGGACCTGACAACAGATCATTCTCATGACAGGGTCAAGGCCGTTTCGCTAGCTCTACATGTACCAAATTCGGTATCACGTTACGTGAATAGATGACGAAGGTAAATGACACGTCCAAACACGATAATCATGACATGGAAGTTATGTACGGCATAATTAACCTCCCCCTCGTAACGCTATGCTGATTTTAAAGTGACATATCAACCTTCCTTATCCGTGTTTCGCATATGATCGATTCCCACTGTACGTGGGATCTGCCAAATTTTTCTGCACTCTTGCTAATGTAAAAGTTCCAGAAGAACAGACTTCGTTGAATTCTAGGTTTGAGTTATATTTGACTGTGGCATGCTATAGCTAATTATCAAAATATATATTTCAGGGTTATAGAACTCCTGTGAATGTTGGTACGTTTTCTGTGCGACTCAGCACATATTACGGATAGCGTAGCCGTTACTTTTATGTCATCATCTGCGACTGCGCTGTCAGTAATCACCCTCAGATAAGTGTTTGCAGCAGCTATAGTCGCTGCGAAAATGCATTATTTCAACTAACAGAATGTGTGATAAGCACAGGTACATTGCTGCTTACTGAATACCAAAGCTCTGCGCTCGAAGCTCAGACCCATGGTTTTGTTTGGCTTTGTCGAGCCGTTTGAAAATGGTTTTTACTCTTTAGGACAAATATAAGGCGTGTTAAACTAAGGTAACGCTAATGGGATGACTACCATCTTCATTCCTATTGTACCTAATATGAGATCGTACATCACACGCATTCAACCGTTCTTGTACGTTCCAGGGTCGATTATCAAGTGCGAGTCAGTCTAAAGAAGACTGAGCGTTTTATCTTGTCAATAATTATCGTCAACTCTGCGAAAATGCTTCAATTCACACTGTGTGAAAGATTACAAAGCGCAAAAGAAGAAAGAAAGACACTGGCGAAGGTAATTTGATTGATACACGTGGTATAACGTCCTAAAACCACCATATTGCCACGTTCCTTCCTCAAGTTTTCTTATCACCCTGTTACGCTGTATGCAATCATCAGCGCAAACCGCACCTACAGTGTTCGAGAAGCTTAAGGACTGCAGTAGATCATTTTGTTTGAATTATACCCACTTCGTGAGCATTTGAGATTATTCTGGAATCTACGTCACCGCTAGCGATAACGCTCTTAGAATGTTCAATGTTGAGTATATAAATGCCGACCCACCTCGCTGCTTGTGATTTGATCGACGGCCAACGTTGCATTTGCCACTATCAGTGCAAGTGTGCTACTGTAACCCGACTTTCCGTTTACCGGGCACGGGTTCGCCCAACGTAAACAGTTTAGTCTGACCACCCAGTCTCCTGCCTTCAGCCACGTCACGACCCCGTGACAATATGATTATGAGAGACGCCGTAGTGGAGGACTCCAGAAATTTCGACCACCCGGGGTTCTTTAAAGTGCACCCAAATCTGAGTACATGGGCCTACAACATTTTCACCTCCATCGAAAATGCAGCCGCCGCAGCCGAGATTCGAGACGGCGACCTGCGGGTCAGCAGCCGAGTACCTTAGCCACTAGACCACCGCGGCGGGGCGCCCTGGTGAGAGTAAAACGAAGTACGTATGGCGACATGTCCTAAGCCAGCATTCTTGCACATTTGAAGACGTGCTTTGCGATCACTTTATCACTCTATGCGACAAAGCCGTGTAATAGTACCAACGAGGAATTCCTCATTCTCAGTTCGTAGAACGTTATTGGAAGGTTCATCTCATAGTGTAATGTACTGTTTTTGCGCTTTGTAGATTGACTCAAGGGCTACCGGTGATTATTTTTTCTAGTAGAATAATGTTACCTTTTTTTCACGCTACCACAATGAATTAAAGAACTAAATAATCAGTTCCTGCTGTTAAAATGCACCAATTTTCAATATTATGCAGAACAAGTTTACTAAAACCAGCAAGGAATCAGTGTTCTGGATCATTTACTACGTTCAGAAAATAGTTCACACCGGACAGATGACCTCATATTTGGCCCAGAATTTCAAAACACATTGTTATGCTCGGCCGCAATCTTTGTGGCGAATGTCAGTTGTACATATATTTTATTATTGTATTACATTACCTGGCCAATTCATCACACGTGCTAAGTGCAGTATTGTACCTCGGAAACTTCACTTTACAACACGTCTCCTCGTAAATTGGAAAAGCCAGTGATTCTTTTGGATGCGAAAATGTAATTACAGTGTGCACCTCCCAATAGGCGGGAACAGCAATATTCGCTAACATTGTCATTGTCACCTGCGTTCCCCGTCAAACAGATGACTACCGAGCCAGAACAATGACTTCAGTGCTTTAACGAAGAAGTAGCAGACTGTGCGGTGCATGTAAATGTTCAGTGTGACTAGCAAATATTGAAAGATTAGAAACTGACCCTTACTTTATGAATAACCATCGTAGAAAATTACGTTATACAGATTTGACTGCAACGATAACTCACTGCCTATTTTTACAACACTGATACCGTGAATTCCAGCACTTCTTAGCTGTCTAGTGTTACTAGTGTTTCATATGTCACTATTGTATGCGTATATGTCATGTGCAATGTATGGCGAGTGCTGTCCACTGGTGCGTAATTTGTTTTTAACAAATGACTTCTTTTGTGAACACCAACAGGCATCTTTTATCAGCTGATCCACAGGGGGCGAACAAGAGCAAGGGTAGCTCATTATCTGAACTTGTCATCCGTGATAACTTTTGCAAGAATGTCGGCTTGCTGAAATGTTTGACGCAGGCTTTCATTATTCGCTTACTGTTCCTCAATTAAAGTGGATGTCACTGCAACATTTTTACCTCCTTTGAAATGTAAACCAAGTCTCCTTTTCAATATGATCCTGTAAATGTTGTTTTCCAAGGATGCACGTGCTTAGCACAACTGGAAATTTGTTTAGTTAGCCGTAAAAAGATGGGACGCGTAGGCAAGAACACAGATATTAAAACACAATATCGAGAACAATGTTATATGCCAGGATACCTAGCACAACAGCGTGCAGTCATATCTTTTTACACAACTCGATGTGGATCTTATCAATGTGTTGTCAAATATCATATTGCGGCTAAGGCTAATTGTATTGGCACTGCACTTTTTGAGGGCATGTGTGGTGAGAAAGACAACGGGCAGCACTGTACCAAGTATACTGTGCAAGGGGTGCTCATTGTATATATTGTTGTCTGCTTAAACAAAACAAGTGACGAAGTTGCACAATTTCAGCAGGTAATTTTAATAAACAGACGGTTATTACTGCTTTTTTGCATGTGTTGTTATACTCTGTGAGTGACAGTGTTTCTTGTTTACATATATACTGCTACATTTATGATTCTCAATGAACAATGTAAGCTTACTTGCTTGGCGTGTTTTTTGCCAGTTGAGGCCTCTCCGTCAGCTGGCGACACAGCGGAAATATTTATAGTAACGTTAGGGTACCGTGCGCGTGAATACCACCCCGCAATAGCAGCGAATAAACGCCCATAAACAAGCGGGCGCACCGAGACCAGCCACACCAGCCACAAAAGCAACTGCCATATTGCCCTAGCAAAATGATGATGCTATACCTACCAGCGTCATCTATAGGTTGGATAAGTTAGTTCAATACACCACCGCTACCCTAATTTTCATTTCCATGTCAAAGGTACAGTTTTCGTTCTTTAAATAGCAGTATATGGGTGTTCTGTGAGTGTAGCCCGACGCATTACGTCACTTGAAGTGCACGTCTAATGGTGGAGGCTCGTGTACATCTGCCTTTCAGGGGAAAACGCCACTGCCTTCTAAAGTTGTACCCGACTATAGTAACGTTGGTCATAGCGACGGATGTTTCACAAAGTGAAAAAATAAAGAAATGTGCAATTGGGATTTTCTCTCCTGCTTTAGACTAGTCGTTTTCTCTTCGCCTTCCCAAATTCGCATCATCCCTATAGCACAATTTTCTGCAGTCATTCTAGCTCGGCGTAAGCTATAGCACCATCAGTTAGCCCAGCAAAGATTTTGACGGATTCGCTTACGGTATGTTCAAAAGAGCCTAAATGTTATGAGTATGGTTTAATTTTCCCAATTAAACGCTGAAAGCTGACGTGGGATGCGCACTCGAATTGGTGTAGCAAGTGTGACGAAGTTGCTGGATTGAATCGCGTCCGGGTCACCAACTTGTGGGAGCAGAAGGCCCAAAATAAAAAAAAATACTAGCTGGGTGGCAGGGCTGATGTCACGGCCCTAAATTACCAGCTTCTCAGTCCCTCCCTGTTTTGCGGACGCGATTTTGATTGAGCTGGTAGTTACGACAAGGGTTTCCACAACTTGTGTAGTGTATACCACCACAAAAGATTATTGATGTAAACAAAGGGGAAATATACTAGCCACACAAAGCTTTGCTGTAAGACATTGCGGATCTACATGGACTTTTTTTTTGTTCAACTGAACTTTGGAATATTTCGGTATGAAACCAAACTGAACGCGTAAAAAAGCGTTTCTTTGAGTAAACGCCATGAATGAAATATACCCGAGTTTTCCAATAAGAAGTAAATATTGATGCATAATCAAACGCGAGAGTGTACTATCAGAGCCAGCGTCCCACGTCGGTGGCCCCAATGCTACAAGGTGTGGAAACAGCACCAGCCATGAAAAAATGGCAGCATATCCACGGAGTGAATGATGGAGAGCGGGGCGAAGCATTCGTCCGTCTGTGTGACCGTCCATGCGTCTGTTTGTGCGCCCGTCCCTGCGTTCTTTCGTGCATCCGCCCCTGCGTCCGTTCATGCGTCCATCGATGCATCTGTTTGTGTGTCCGTTCGTTCATCTATTCAACACTCCAAGTCCCACCATCTCGCATCTTTTTATCATATATTCCCCATATAGAAGCACCGCCATCCAGCGGACATTCCAAGGACTAAACGAGAGGTGGCACACGCACACTTTCTTACGGCCTGCGCTTTGGGTCCACTTCCCACCTTTAACCACCTCGAGTTCATGGTATATTCTAGTTCACTGTATTCATGGCACTGCGACCAAACGCTCGCTAAACCTTTCGAAAACCAAGGAGGTTACGCCCAGCGAGTATAACGTAGCAACCTTTCCCTGTCAGATAGGGCTCAATTTACATGCCAATGGCTGCTAATGAGAAATGAGAGACAGGAGAATTCGGCTTTTACTTTCTTACGGCTTGCGCTTCGTATCTACTTCTCATTTTTAACCACCTTGAGTTCATTCATGGTATATACAAGTTCATTGTATTCATGGCACTGCGGCTCAACGCTCGCTAAACCTTTCTAAAGCTAAGGAGGTTACACCCAGCGAGTATAATGTAGCAACCCTTTCTTGTCCGATAGTGCTCAATGTACATGCGAATGGCTGCTAATGGGGATCGCAGCGTGCGCGTTGACTAAAAGCCGAATGCTCATGTCTCTCATGCTCCATTAGCAGCCATTGGCATGTACATTGAGCACTATTTTTTATTGTTAAACAACGCACAGAAGAAATCTCTCACTGGCACCACCTTGGAGGTCAAGTGTTATACCTATTTCGGGTATGTGCCACTGGTGGTTACATACGAGGGACGCCCAAGCCACGCCATAAGGAGCTTCGCCCCTAAAAATTACACCATCTACCGCTAAAGGAAACCATGTGTAAATGCGAAGCAGCGATCGCTAACGCTTACGCTAGCGGCTGCGTTGATGCTGGCACTGACCGTGGCGTGGCACAGAAGGAAAACTTGATTTATTTATTTATTGATTGACTGATATGTGGGGTTTAACGCCCCAAAACCACCATATGATTATAAGGGACGCCGTAGTGGAGGGCTCCCAAAATTTAGATTACTTGAGGTTCTTTAACGTGCACCCAAATCTGAGCACGCGGGCCTACAACATTTTCGCCTCCATTGAAAATGCATCCGCCGCAGCCGGGGATCGATCCCACTACCTGCGGGTCAGCAGCCGAGTACCTTAGCCACTAGACCACTGCGGCGGGGCCAGGAATGAAACCTGAAGAGGCGCGAAGCACGCAGTGATGAACCGGTGTTTCCTGCTGGAACGTGCCAATCGCTGGTGATGGCCAATGACAGACAGAAGACTCTGATTAGACACAGAGACCCGCAGCTTGCTTTGAGTTCACGCGCACGCTGCGAATTTTCATTGTTCGACAACGCGCACAGGAGAAATCTCCCACCGGCACGACCTTGGAGGTCAAGATTTATGCGGCGCAGCTAGTACTAGGTTTAGCGGGAACCGTCTATTTTTTCGATGGTGGCCAGGATGGCGCTGTGCAGGTCGGACGCGTTGCGATCGGCTCCAGTAAATTCTTCGCTTCTTGGTGTTATGTGAGGCCGCATTCACCCGAAATTGGGTCGCAACGGACTTCTAAGATCACCGGGACGCCGTGAACAAGAATCACACTGGGGGGTGGAATATTTGTACATTATTAAGTGACTTTCGTGACAACGATGCTGAGTGTGCAGCTACAGATGCCGACGTTCGGCCCGGCCGTGCCGTTGTTTGCGTGGTGCACAGGCACGGCGTCTCAAACATAAAAGGACTTATTCTCGCCACATTAAGAGATGGAAAATGAATCATCAAAGACCCTGGGAGACGCTGAAGAGGATAACAAGGATTCCGGGTGGATTACGGTGACAAAAAGACGATTGGAAGTGAGGAAAGCCAGTAGAGCTGCTGGCGCCGGAGCGCCGGCGTCTAAGACGAATGCTCAAGAACCTACGCCCGGCCGTCACAGCTTGAGAGATGTAAAGAAAAACTTTATAAGGGCAAGCAAGATGCCACCACTGCCATGTGAAGAAACTAAGGTCGTCGTGAGGCCGAGAGGTGGTCTGTGTATTAGCAAGTCTGGTGCGTCTGTCGTGGCACAGGCCCTATGAAGTGCGGCAGGGCTCGGTCGGGAAAGAGAAACGCGGACACAATGTGCCCTAATCACGTGAAAAATATTATGGTCATCAGTACTTCGAGCCAAGAGAATGTTAAGCACTACGTTAACGATGAAGATATTACGGTGGCCGGACAGCGCTACGAAGTCAGTGCATATGTTGCTGCTCTAAATGCCACCTGCGAGGGAGTCATCCATGGGATCCCTCTTAGTGATGATCCAGGAGCCATCGACCAGAAGATTGTCAACGCTAGAACTTCACTAGCCCTCGGAGCAAAAATAATCGAGAGAGAGAGAGAAATAAATAAAAGGAAGAGACAAGGAGGTCAACCTAGACAAACTGGTTTGCTACCCTGTACAGGGTGGGGAAAAGGGTCGGAAAGAGGATAGACATAGAGAGATATAAAATAAATTAGAAAAAAACACATGAGCACACATTCAGGGAGTTCCAATCACGGTCGTTTGGGCAGGCCGGTTGAACGCAAGAAGCGCAGAAGCGCCTTCACAGCCTTCTTCTGCGACAAAAAGTCCTGTCGGCAGCACAGCACTCTTTCTTCCGAAAGAGGCTGGTTGTCCAGTTCATCTAGTGCATTGCAGAGTGACTGTCTCTACGAGCAGTATTGTGGGCATTCACACAGAATGTGCCAAGTTGTTTCATCACTGCCGCAATGGTCGCATGCAGCAGTGTCGATTGATTGATTGATTGATTGATATGTGGGGTTTAACGTCCCAAAACCACCATATGATTATGAGAGACGCCGTAGTGGAGGGCTCCGGAAATTTTGACCACCTGGGGTTCTTTAACGTGCACCCAAATCTGAGCACACGGGCCTACAACATTTCCGCCTCCATCGGAAATGCAGCCGCCGCAGCCGGGATCATGCAGCAGTGTCAGCCATTCCTATGCAGAACGCGTACGCATTGGTAAATGCGACGCCCAACCATAATCTGCACAGCATAGTAGCGTCTCGTCGGCGTAATTCCGGAGGGATTCGAAGACTGAGAGTTGGGTCTAAAGTACCTAACCGTGCACGGATGAAATATGATTCGCTCCATTGTGACGTGGTGTGCTTGTGAGCAAGCATGCGGAGTTTCCGTGCAGCGTCAGTTCTGGAAAGCAGAATTGATATTTCATCGCTTTCAGTATGGGCAGAATGGGCAGCTCGATCGGCCCGTTCATTGCCAATTATTCCAAAATGACTTGGAAGCCGTTGAAAGGCTATTTCATGCCCTTCCTCACTGAGTTGGTAAGTCTTTTCTGCAATCTCAAATGCCTGCTGTTCGTACGGACCGTGGCGTAAAGGTGATAGAAGGGATTGCAGTGCCACCTTTGAATCACTGAAAATTGTCCATTTTAGTGGCTGTTGGTCGTTGATGAATTGCAATGCATCACGAAGAGCTGAGAGCTCCGCTCCCGTTGATGTCGTAAGGTGGGAGGTCTTAAATTTTCTTGTCGTGTCTTTTATTGGTATAACAAATAATGCTGTTGAACTCTTCTGTAAAACAGAGCTGTTGGTGTATACAAGTATACAGCCTTGATACGTCTCGTATAACAAGAGCAGAGCAAGCTGTCTAAAAGCAGGTGACGACATATCTGCTTTTTTCTGGATGCCAGAATACTGGCGTGATCATAGTGCTGTTCGACGGGTACAATGTTCCCAATTATGTTTCTTATGGAAGCACCCTCATCAAGTGCACCTTATACAGGAAGCAAGTTGATGTTTGCTATGCCTGCGGCCGACTAGGACACCGCTCTGACGTCTGCCCGACGCCCGACGATTCAGTCTGCAAGGCTTGCAAACAAGCTATCTAGCAAGAAGAGGATCATGTTTGTGAACCAATATGCAGTTTGTGTGGCGCAAAGCACCTCACCGCATCCAGGCAATGCCAGCACCGATATCGGATACCCTTTGTCGTCAGGCGCAGGTGAGGCCTCAGGGCCCGCATCCTTCGGGAGAGGTCTCCATCCGTCAATGACGATGGTTTCCTCGAGCTCAACGACCGTTATCAGCAGGGCCAGTCCGTACCATCGACTCCTGGAGGCCAATTCCAATCACGAGGGAGATCCAGAACCAGAGGTAGCTGCAGGAGTCGTTCCACGTCCAGATTGCGTCTTGGATCCCGTTCGAGATCCGGGGCCCGCTCCATGTCCAGGACACGGTCTCAATCCAGGGGTGGCACCAGATCACGTCCCGGCTCCGGTGCCCGTTCCGGATCTGGTCTTGGACTTGGCCAAGAAAAGACTGGCGCACCGAGCACCAGACCGGACCCCTCGTCCGGGACAGACTGCGGGCAAGCACGGACACTCCAGCTGTCCCGGGCAGTCCACGCCACCGAGGACCAGAGCAGAGGCAAGTCAAGCCTAACCTGGGCTGACAGGGTTCGTAGTATTGATGGCGAGCAACCCATGCAATGCGACCCGTCCCCAGAGCATGCTAGAGACGCAGAGATATTACGATTGAAAAAAATAAAACGCCGAGCTTAAGGATACGTTTACTAAACTGGAAAATTAAATGGCGGAGTTTAAAAAAATGCTCAACAGGATGCACAGAAAAACTGAAGGCGAAACCACCGATACGCCGGTTCCGGCTCCTATTGGTGATGGGCCCATGGCAATCAAACGCATAGCGGTAGTAAGCAAGCTTAAGAGCACGGAATTTCAAGTCGAGGAGATTAAACAAATGCTGGTTACAGTTACAGATGGTGGTTACAGATGGTTACAGTGGTTACAGATGGTTACAGATGGTGGGAGGGAGTGTAGCTAGCCTCACGGAGAGTGTTAGGCAGATGCAGGCTGCACTCAGTGACCCAGTAGAGGGGCTTAGGGCAATGAACGAGCGCATCATTGCGCTTGAAATTCACGCCAAACTGCCTAAATCTGCACCACAGGGCGCGTCGCCTAGCAACGTGGAAATGGCCATTCCCGTACAAGTCGATAGCCGAGGAGCAAATTATGAAGATGAACAGATTTTTCGAGCCACACTGACCCCCCAGGGTGGTGATCAAAGTAGAATCCATAATGGATAACGATAAAGACACTGTCTGTATTTGGCAATGGAACTGCAGGGGGTACGCTGGTAAAAGAGCACTCCTGCAGCAGTACTTTAGAACAATAACGAAGAAACGTCAAATTATAGCACTTCAAGAGACCTTATAGCCTCAGCAGCACCCCTTTCTGGTTGCCGGGCAGTCCCTGGCCAGTCAGGAGGACGAGGTGTGTGCTCACTTATAAGTAAACAGCTGACGCACGTCGCCCACAACTTGTACATGGCCAGATGCAATATGGAATATGTAATGGTAGAGATCCTACTTCACACACCAAGGCGCAATCAGTGGAAAAACAGTTTTTTTAATGTCTGCAGTAACTCCAGACACAGGCACCAGCATTTCAAGACGTTGCTCGAGAGGGCAGTTGAATTAGCCGGACTTCGGCCCCTTGTCATAGTCAGTGACTTCAATGTGCCACATGGCTTATGGGGATACGTGTATAAGACGAGAAAAGGCCGCGACCACTGGCAGGACGCCACCGAACTAGACCTTACCTTAATCACTGATAAGGCTTTTCCTACGTGGATAGGCAACTCTGCGACCAAAGACACGACGCCAGACCTCGCTTTCATCAAGACTGTTGAAAAGACTACATGGGCCAACACCGCCCTGAATTTTGGCAGCGACCACTACGTTCTGCAAAGTTCTCTTATAGTGGACCGTAGCAGAGTCCGAGAGTTCACGGTGGTTGACTGGCATCTTTTTCGCAGCATTCGCGGTACAAGGGCTAGTGCTCCTGACAATTTTGAGGAATGGTGCGAGGGCATTCGCAGAGATACCAGCGCTGCCACCAAGAAGATAAAGACAGATATAAATGTGGAGAAGATGGGCAGTAGGATTGCCCACCTCCTCGAAGCCAAGACAGCTCTATTTTCTCGATGGAAGAAGCAGAGGCACAACCATAGGCTGCGGCAAAGAATATCAAAGTTGAACAAAGAAATCGCACAACATTGCGACACACTGTGCAAACAGCAGTGGGACGAGTTGTGCGAGTCCGTCGACAGTCAAATCAGAAATGGCAAGTCCTGGCACCTTCTGAAGCACCTTCTGGACGAGCACAGCACTAGAGCCAACCAGAGACACACTTTAGCCCGTGCCCTTCACGAAGCCACCAAAGAACAGGGGGTTGACAAACTCGTTACCCGATTAGTTTCCAAGTACCTGCCGGTTGAACGATAGGACGTAGATGGCGTGTTCCCAGACTATGGCGGTCATCCTCTACCTGAACTAGATGAAGACTTTTCAGAGGCTGAAATCAGGAGAGTGATAGAAATGCTCAATCGCAAGTCGGCCCCAGAGCCAGACGGTATCACGAACAGAGCCCTCAGAAACCTCGACGACGCACCCATAGAACTAACAGGTTTCATCAATGAAGCATGGAAAACGGGAAGGGTTCTTGAGGAACGGAAGCTAGCTGACACCGTTCTGATTCCCAAGCCAGGAGAGTCTTTTAGCGTTGAGAATCTTCGCCCTATTTCCCTCTCGTCGTGCTTGAGCAAGCTGGCAGAGCACGCAATTCTCAACAGACTTAACGACTACCTGTAGGGATACGAGATTTATACGCACAATATGATTGGGTTTAGTACCGGCCTTTCAACGCAGAATGCAATGCTGCTCATTAAGCACCAAGTCCTTGATGGATACTCTAGAGATACAAAGGCTCTTCTTGGCCTAGGCCTAGAAAAGGCCTTTGACAACATCAAATACGAATTGATCTTGGAGACTGTGGTGAAACTCGAGCTTGGGCCCAGGCTGCACAACTACATCAAGTCCTTCTTGTTTGGAAGAGAACGAGGCTGCGCATTGGGAACTTCTTCTCTGACGACGTACCACTCGGACATCGAGGCGCGCCCCAGGGGTCTGTGATTTCTCCGGTGCTGTTCAATCTCTGCATGATCGGACTGTCGAAAAGACTGGCTAGCGTGGATGGCATCAAGCATACCATCTACGCCGACGACATCACAATCTGGTGCGTTGGCGGCAGCGAAGGCCGGGTGCAAGATGCCCTTCAAGAAGCAGTCGCCGAGGTGGAATCGTACTTGCGCCAAACGGGACTCAGATGCTCACCCGCCGAGTTTTGAGCTCCTGCTCTATAGAAAAGAACGAGGTGGCCGACCTAAGTGATGAAACCCGTCGAAGAAAGCGATATACACATTTACACGAGTGACGGCAAGGAAATCCCGAGGATAGACACCATACGGATCCTCGGCATGTTTACTGAAGCGAAGGGTGGCAACGGTACTGCACTGCGCAAGATTGCCGCAAGACTGACAACGCTTTTCGACTCGTCAAGAGTTCCTCGGGAGACATAGAGGCCTTAAGGAAGACAATTTGTTAAGGCTCATCAATGCGTTTGTGCTCTGCCCCTTTACCCTACACCATTGCTATGCACACCGGCTTAGGTCGGAGTGGGACAAGCTCAACGTGATTATCGGAAGACCGTCAAGAAAGAATTGGGGCTTCCCGTACGCACACACACGAGAGAACTTGCTCGCGCTCGGTGTGCACAACTCTGCTGCCGAAATAGTGTAAGCGCAGCAACGCTCGCAGCTGGCTCGCTTGTCCACTATGACGGCTGGTCGGCGCATACTTGGTGAGCTAGGTTTTAAACCCAATGGAGCTGGAAACAAATAACGTGCGTATATCAAACACATACAAAAAACGTCATTGTTGCCCCAAGACCCGCAACACTCATCCTGTACACAATGAGGGACGTCGTCGGGCAAGAGCGACGGTCTACTGAAGCAACTGGAAAAGGTGGCGTAAATGCAAGTTTAGTTGACGCTGCAGCATATCGAGACGGCAAAAAGTTTCGCAGCAGTGGTCGTGCACCAGACGGGCTCGACTACGAACTTCACCACGGTACGCACAACGAATCCCCAGGTGGCTGAACAAGTGGCC
>WOVY01006630.1:0-20319 GCA_013436015.1 Rhipicephalus annulatus
CTTTCTTTCATAACAAAACCGAAACACAGCGATAAACGAAGCCGCAAGTACGATTCGCCGCCCGCAAGTACGAAGACTAGGCAATGTGTGTACTATCCTTCATTCCCATGGTAGCTGAACGATCGCAGCGCCAGAGTGCCCTCGAGTTAATTTTGAGAAACTCTATGCCATAGAGTCACGTACGTGTCGATGGTGTTCAGCCGGCGGCGCGCGCGTAGTTCAGGCGCTCCATCCAGAGTTCGCGCGGCGTGCGGAAGTAGTGGAGCGAACCGGACAGGATCCGCACCGGCATCGCCGGCCAGCATGAAGGAATCGCGTTCGAAGTCAATGGCGAACTGATGATGGCCGTCCACGAGGAGCTGCGTTGTTTGAGATCAGCGCGTTTGCATTATAAGCTCTGGCAAATAAATTCAGATACGCTCGGGCTTAAAGGGACCCTAAAATCAAATAACGATTATGTCAGAGGGAAAGCTTGATGTTGGACAACATCTGAAACGACATATTATCAACAGCAGTGCCCTACTTATCGAGAATGGGACGAGAACACATGCGCCGCAGTTGGGACATTCTCAAAATCACCCCCGATGACGTCAGACAGACAACCACTTACAATTAAATTACTAGTAATCGATCTAGCTGCACTAAACAAGATTCTTCCATTTACCAGAAGACGCAATAAAATGCTAGTTGTTCGTTCTGTTTGATTCGTGAAAAAAAAATAAAGAACCGCCGGACGTTACTAGGGGAAGGACTCGGGTGGTTCAAAAAATTTAATTTTCGCATGGTTAAACTGGACCAGTCTTGTTATCTAGCGGGGCCGGTTGAAACAAAACACGTCTTCCATCTCGGAGCCAATGGCAGGAAATTGATCAATGGCCGTTGTTGCTGCTGTGACTCCCGCTGCTTTCGTTCTGCTAGTGTCGGCGGCCGCGCAGTAAAAGCCAGGCAACGTTGTACACGGCAACAGTGACATGAGACGGTCCACTTGAGGCGGGTAAACCTGAAGTGCGCTAACCCGATACGGACCACTAAAACGTGATTTTATTTCAAAAAAAAAAAAACCCTTCCTTAGCACGAAGTAACGCTACGAAGTTTCTGTACTGCTATTTTAGGAACCAACGTCGACTTAATAGTTGCTTTTAGTGTCCCTTTATGTCATAGCCCACCGTGGTGTCCATGCATGAGTAGAGATCATTGTGTAACTCGAGAAATAAGCTAACGTGGACCACAATAGAGTAATACTAATACACCGGAGGAGGAGGGATGAAAGGGTCGAGTGATGCTATAATCGAACTCGATATAGCGAAAATTGACAAAAAACTGCCAGACTTATGCGCGACGCGCAGCACACTCTTCCAGCTGTCGCTGGAAGAGCGGCCTTTCAGAGCCTTTTAGGGGCGAAGCTCCTTAGGGCGTGGGCTGTGCGTCCCCTGTATGTAGCCACCTCTAGTTTAGTTCTTGCAGTGTTCACTAGATGGCGGTACCGTCCCCTGTATGTAGCCACCTCTAGTTTAGTTCTTGCAGTGTTCACTAGATGGCGGGTACCATCTCCTGTATGTAGCCACCTCTCGTTTAGTTCTTGTAGTGTTTACTAGATGGTGGTACTTGTAGCTGATGATGAAAAGATGCAAGATGTTATAAACTAGAAAGCGGTACTTGTAGTTGATGAAAGACGCGAGATCTTATAAAATAGGAATGATGTCACATATGGCGCGTGTCATTGGTTGAAGGCAATCGTTCGATTTAGTGCGGCGACGTACGCTAGGGGGAGCGATGTAATAAAATCGAGTGGGGCAAAATGTACAGAGGATTCATGGTTTACCAGGTTTACTTCCGGAGCTTCGCCCACTCATCATCATTCACTTCGTGGATATGGCGGAATTTTTTTAACTGTAATTGAGTTACTGCTCCAAGCAAACCTGCAGAGTAGCCACTATGCCATAAATTATGATTTTTTGTGGATTAAGGAGACAATCACTAAGCCAATCTTCGCCGATTCTTCGTAAAAGCGTGGCGCCCACTACTAACTCACAAGGATTTTTGAATAATTATTTTCATTCTTTTGCTGTCGAGGATGAAGGATTACGCCTGAACATTTTGTAACGGGTTGGAGCATTCGATGAGCCACTCGTTACGCAATTCGTATAGTGTGGCGTCTGGTTGTTTATTTGCTATTACAAAATGCTTTATTACTCATATCAACGCTATTTCCCGACCTCATGTCTGCCTATGGCCTGTTTGCATCGGATTTCTAAGCACCATTGCGGCTCAGTACGCGCACTTAGCTACGCTGGGCCAAATCAGGAGACGCTTTCTCCTTTTTTCCCCCTTTCGTGGGAATTTTTTGTGAATAATGCCCAAATAAATAAATAAAATAAAGAACTTCATACATCTTGACTTGTAGTCACGAAGGCAACAGATGAAAAAAAACAGCGTTGCTCAGTGGTATAGAATATACTGAGCTGGCACGCCAGAGACCCATGTTCGAATTCCATTGTCTCCTTAGTGTTTCGTATCAACTACGTCTTTTTTTTTCTTATTTCGCGTGATATTGATGACGGACACCAGCGGCGGCGGACAATTACGGCACATGCGACCCTTGTTGTGATCTCATAACATCTTTCTCTGTAGAACACGTAATTCTCTACACGCTATACTGACACTGAGTGACACTAATTTACCGCATAATAACAAACTATATAGATACACTGAACTAACGTTGAAAGTTCAACCATGCATACTTTATGCGTGTTCGGGAGTGCATTTGTATGTATGCCTGTATATTACGCGTGTAAAATTAAACTCTCGGGACCCTATTCTCCCCCATTCCCCCCTGCTACTGTGGCTTCGCTTGTGATCGATTGATAAGCAAAGCATGGTTTTCGCCACCGGGTCGTATTAGGCAAATGCGGAAGGAACCCTGCAACTTTATTGTGGTGTTTCTTCAGCATTGCCTAATGTAGGCCCCCGCCGGATAGTGGACTCCCTTACAGTTGTAGCACAGTGCGGTTGTGACAGTTGTGTGGGGGTGGCCCTGCAGTGAATTCCCATACCGTGCCCTAATATAGTAGCATCCGCAGTTGTTACAACTTGCAGATTGCCTTCCGCGTTTCGTTCGGGCATGATGCGTCCGGTGCTATTTATCGCAAAAGGGAAAATGGGCGTAGAACACTATAGTAAGCATATAAGCTCACTCGTTGAAGGTTGGTGCTGAACTTTAGCCAAGCCTGGGAAAACAGGAATGAGCACGTGACGGCAAAGGCGAGCCGCTTGAGAATGGCGGTGATGCATTGTGGCTTCGCTACGGAGACCATGTGGTTTTTTGGCAGCGAACGTCCAATCAGCGCAGGAACTTTCCAAAAAGACACCACTGTACTATAACGATGAAGGGCGGCCCTCGGTAGAAGGATCCCGTAACCTGATGTCCGGTCTGAAAATTTTCAAAATATTAAGATGAAAACACGGGCATAAATGACGAGTTATAATTATAGGGATAAGTTTAATCGCAAAAACTTCGAGTCCCGCAAGGTAACAAAGGGGCCACTGAAGGTTGTTAAAATTCACACTTCGTAATTGTTACGACTGATGAGCTCGTGAATCGGTAAGAAGTTCACGGACAGACACGATTCGCTTAGTGTGGAATCGCACTTAATCTAACGTCTACATACAGCGGCGTCGGTTCAGCGCCTAGACATATCGATGAGCGTAGTTCTTGCCATGATAATTGTATACCCAGTCTAGATTTACGTAAAGAGTGATAGTTGTTACATCGTACATAATGAATAGCACAGCATAAACGGAGACATCCTGTTTATTCCATCTTCTTCTTCTCTCCGTGGCGGCCACCGAGCGCGTGCCACCGCACAGCGCTGTAGTCGGTAGCGACGCCTTATACCACATATCCCCTCTTGCAAAAAAAAAAAAAAAATAAAATGAAACACACAAAACTGTTTTTGTCTACTTCCTAATGAAGTCCTTCAATTTCTTTGGGGTCTTCTTTTTACGCTTGCTTTTCCTTGCAGGCGCATTAAATCCTGGACTGGTCAAAGCTTGCGTGCCGTCTAGTGGAGATGATACGGGGTCTGCCCTTTCATGACCATCCGCTCTTGATGTGTCCCATTGGGGCGCACTAGATGACCGATCAGATGCAGGGAACCAGTTCATCAGAGCAGAGGTTTCAGGCTGTAATGCATGAGAAGACCGATTAAATGCAGGTGTCCAGTTCATAACAGCAGGGGTGCCCGATTTCATTTTGTTGACCGCTCCGGGGTGAACTGCGATTAACTTGGATGCGTTCCACACACGCCCATCTTCCAAGAGGTACGAGGCCGGTCCACGTTTTCCAATGATCTTCTTGGGCGCGGAGAATTGTGAAGACAGCTTACCGTGAGCTGCAGTTGTCTTAACGCGCACGTAATCACCAACGACGAAACTGGGTTCCTTGGCTCCACGTTTTTCATCGGTGTAGCTCTTCGAGATCATTTGCTTGTTTTGTACGCGCTCTCGCAACTGTTCAATCGCCCTTGACGGGTCCGTGCTGAAGCATCTGTCGGGCAATCCCAATATGTCAAGTCTGGTGCGAGGTTGGCGTCGATGAAGAAGAACAGCGGGTGTCGCACCAGTAGTCGCGTGAGGCGTACAGCGATATACTTGCAGGTAATCAAGCATGGCTGTTCGTACGTCACGACGTTCAAGCAGGGCTAGTTGAATGTACGACTTCAGCACCCTATTGAATCTTTCCACCAAGCCGTTAGCTTGTGGGTAATACACGGAAGAGTTGTAGTGCGTTATTCCACGCTCCGTGAGAAACTCGTCAAAGCTTGCTGAAGAGAACTGTGGTCCATGATCGGATACAATACTACGTGGGTAGCCTTCTCGCGCAAAAAGTTCAAGTAAAAACTTCTTCACTGTAGAAGTGGTCGCATCTCGCACGAACGCCACTTCAGGCCACTTGCTATAATAGTCAATGGCAGTAATTGCATAACGGTAGTCGGCCGAAGCTTGCGAGAATGGTCCCACAATGTCGATGGCAATTTTTTTCCCACGCCGCGTCAGGAAGAGGAACAGGTTGCAGTGGCGCTGGAAAGGTACGTGCGGACTTGTCACAAGACTGGCAAATCACGCATGTGCGCACCAGTTCTTCAATGTGACTATCCATGCATGGCCACCAATAGGACTCTCTCAGGCGAGCTTTGGTACGACTAATGCCTGGGTGTGACTCGTGGGCCAGATCCATAAGGCGGCGTGTCAAAGTTGCAGGCACGACAATCCTGTCACCCCGGCATAGGATATCACTTACGACAGAGAGTTCAGCCTTCACGTAAAAGTAAGGTAGCAATTCTTTTGACAGTGATTTCTTGTCAGGCCAAGAAGTAGTCGTGAAGTGCTTAACTTCACAGATAATCTGATCATTGGCACTTGCTTCTTGAAGTTCTGGCATGGTAACTACGGGAGACAACAAACAGATAAATTCCTCTTCTGGTGCATCGCGGATTAAACTCTGGACGGGTAGCCTGGAGAGAGCGTCAGCCACGACGTTTTCGCTACCTTTCCTGTATTCGACGGTATAGTTGTAGCAGAGCAACCGTGAGGACCAGCGCGCAATCCTTAATGGTCGGTGACCGGTGCCTTTCGTCGAAAGGAGCGTAACCAGCGCTGCGTGATCCGTTCGTAAGATGAAAGGTCGTCCCCATAGATAAACGTGCCAGTGTTCGCAAGCCCAGACGCAGGCAAGGGCCTCACGTTCGCCGACTGAGTATTTCCGCTCATGCGGTTGAAGTGTGCGGGAGGCGAATGCGACAGTTTGCAGTGAGGTCCCGTTGTCCTGCTGAAGTACTGCACCTAATCCATATCCTGAAGCATCAGTTGTAACGAACACAGGCAAGTGAGGATCGAAAAGATGAAGCACTTCGCAAGATGTGAGCAGAGATTTCAGGCGCTCCAAACTGCTCTGTGCTGCCGCACTCCAAACGAAAGAGGCTTGTCCTCGTAGCAAGGCGCGCATTGGCTCGACAACATCCGAAAAATGAGGAATGAACTTGGAATAGAAGCCTGCAAGCCCCAGTAGCGAGCGGAGTTCGTTAATATTTGTAGGTGATGGTGCCTTTGTTATCGCCTCAATGGATGACATCAACGGAAATAATCCTTTGGCGCTCACAACGTGACCTAGAAAAGTCAACTCTGCCACGTCAAAGACACACTTGTTGTTGAGCCGGAGGCCAGCATCAGAAAGACGTTGCAATACAGCGCGCAAGTTTCCCAAATGGTCCTCTCGGGATCGCCCATACACGATGATGTCATCAATGTAAAATAGGACACATTTGCACCCTTTCAAGATCATGTGCATCATTTTCTGGAACGCTGATGGCGCCGACGCTAGTCCGAAGCAAACCCTCTTGAAGCGAAATAGTCCATCGTGAGTGATGAACGTGGTAAGGTCACGGCTCTCTGAACTGAGCGGTAACTGGTGATATGCAGAAGCTAAGTCTAGCTTCGAGAAACGCTGTGCCCCAGCCAGGCTGTTCAGGAGCTCCTCAGTTTGTGGCAAAGGAAAACTGTCTACTACCACAGCTTTGTTTGGCTCCCGTAAGTCAACACACATGCGAATCGAGCCGTCTTTTTTTCTGGCTACGACAATAGGGGAGACCCACTCAGAAGAGTCGACACGCTCAATGATGCCCTGAGCTTCTAATTTCTGAACTTCTGCCGAGACTTGCTCGCGAATGACAAGTGGCAGTCGTCTCAGTTTGCTGGCCACCGGTTGTACAGACGCGCGAACTCTGACCTTGTGAGTGAAACCTCTCACAGTTCCCAGCTCTTTTGCAAATAGGTGCTCAAACTCAGAACGTAATTCTGGAGGTAGCACAGGAGTTTCTTGCGTCATTAGAAGACACCTGAGCGGTGACCCTTGGATCTTCATATCCAGAGCAGCGATGCCGTCTAATCCCAGAATGGTTGTTCCCCCAGGCACAACGTATAGTAGAACAGAAGTGCATCGGCCGTGAAATGAGGCAGTAGCAATGAAGCATCCTTGTATAGGAATTGCTGCCTTCGAATAATCGAGAAGCTGGACGGATGTAGACTTCAGTGGATACGCTTTAGAAAAATAGCGTTGGTAAAGTTCTTCGGCCAGGATCGAAACCGATGATCCTGTATCGATCAAAAATGGTACAGAAATTCCTTCTATTTCCAACGCTGCGTAAATTCCCTTCTTACGGCTCCAGATCTGACAAACACTTAAATGGTCGTCTGGATCAGCTGTATCGTTACCTTCCGCTACATGCTGAACATTCTTCTCAAACTTCCGCAATGACTTGCACACCTTTTCAAGATGGCCAATTTTCTCACATTGTCGACACCTATGCGCTTTGGCCTTGCACAGAGAGCTATTTGCAAGGTGTGCCGTAGAACCACAACGATAACATACTTGCTCTTTCGGAGATATGCGACTTTGACCGTGCATGTTATAGCAAGTACATGTGCTACAATGCCGTTCTCTGTGATTTGAAGTATCTTTTACACGATGAACTTGCAAGTCATTTTGTGCAAGTTCTCTTGCTTCATTAGTCGCTTGATCATGCTGTTTGGCAATGGTAAGAGCCTTAGAAAGCGTGAGAGACTCTTCCAGCAGAAGGCGTTCACGTAAGTATCCACTTGTGGTTTTCTCTATGAGCTGGTCGCGTATCATGTCGTCCGTTAGATCACCGAAATTGCATGCTCCTACAAGACTTCTCAGCGCGGTGACGTAATCAGCCGCAGTCTCACCTGGGGCCTGCGTACGTCGACGGAAACGGTGACGCGCTGCAGTGACGTTCGACGTGGTTTTGAAGTGACCTTCCAGCGTCGCGATGGCGCGGTCGAACACATCAGGACTAGGGGACGTCAGTGTACCTGCCGCAGCGCTCGCAGGCACGAGGCACGGGTCGTCAGTAGTCGTCAGAGTCTGGAAGATACGTTGTCCTTCCAAGCCCAAGCAGTTGAGCAGGATCGCCTTCCGACGAATGGCAGGTAGGTCGAAGGCGCCCGAAGCAACCATGTAAATCTTGAAAGCCTGGATCCATTGCTCCCATGGAATGTCCGGGTGTCCAGGTGACGACAGGAACGGAGGTGGCGGCTGTAGCCCCGAAATACTCATCGTAGAAGATGGTAGGCAATAAACGAGGGCACAGATGAGGTTCAGGCCGGTAGCACATGGGCTGGTGAATCCTCGTCGCCAAAATATGTTACATCGTACATAATGAATAGCACAGCATAAACGGAGACATCCTGTTTATTCCATCTTCTTCTTCTCTCCGTGGCGGCCACCGAGCGCGTGCCACCGCACAGCGCTGTAGTCGGTAGCGACGCCTTATACCACAATAGTGACTGCCCCTATTCAGCATGCAATGGAGTCTCATAGGGGCGATTAAAATAAAGAAGCGCGATCTCATTTGTGATCCCACCAAATACCGAAAACTTTGTCTCCCAATGAGTGAAAACTTTGTAATGGTAATTAAGAAGCCTTGTAACACACAAAACGGGTAATTCAGAGCATACCTTAAGCGGTAACAGGGCGAAAAACGGTCGCACAATTATCGAATAACAAATACAGTTGAACCCGTATATGCCTGTGGTATAAGGCGTCGCTACCGACTACAGCGCTGTGCGGTGGCACGCGCTCGGTGGCCGCCACGGGGAAGAAGAAGAAGATGGAATAAAGATGATGCCCCCATTTATGCCGTGACTGTCATTACGTACGATGCAACATATTTTGGCGACGAGGATTCACCAACCCATGTGCTACCGACTTGACCTTTATCAGTAACGTCGTTTCTTGCTTGACATCATCTACGATGAGTATTTCGGGGCTACAACCACCACCTCCGTTCCTGTCGTCACCAGGACACCCAGACATTCCATGGGAGCAATGGATCCTGGTTTTCACGAACTACATGGTGGCTTCGGGCGCCTCCGACCTACCTGCAATTCGTCGGAAGGCGATCCTGCTGAACTGCTTGGGCTTGGAAGGACAACGCATCTTCCAGACTCTGATTACGGACGACCCGTGCCTCATGACTACGAGCGTTGCGGAAGCTACACTGACGTCTTCTAGCCCTGATGAGTTCGACCGTGCCATTGCGACGCTGGAGGGTCACTTCAAGAGCACGTTGAACGTCACTGCAGCACGTCACCGTTTTCGTCGACGTACGCAGGCCCCAGGTGAGACTGCAGCTGATTACGTCACCGCGCTGAGAAGCCTTGTAGGAGCATGCAATTTCGGTGACCTAGCGGACGACATGATACGCGATCAGCTCATAGAGAAAACAACAAGTGGATACTTACGTGAACGTCTTCTGCTGGAAGAGTCCCTCACGCTTTCTAGAGCACTTACCATTGCAAAACAGCATGATGTAGCGACTAATGAAGCAAGAGAACTAGTCCAAAGTGACTCGCAAGTTAATCGTGTTAAGGATGATTCAAATAACAGAGAAAGGCATTGTAGCACGTGTACTTGCTATAATATGCAAAGTCAAAGTCGCACATCTCTGAGAGAGCAAAAATGTTATCGTTGTGGTTCTACGACGCACCTTGCAAATAGCTCTCAGTGCACGGCCAAGGCACATAAGTGTCGAAATTGTCAGAAAATTGGCCATTTTGAAAAGCTGTGCAAATCGCTACGGAAGTTCGCGAGAAATGTTCAGCATGTCGCGGATGATCACGATACAGTTGACCACGACGATAACTTAACGATCTGTCAAATCTTGAGTCGAAAGAAAGGAATTTATGCAGTATTAGAAATTGAGGGAATTCCTGTCTCATTCTTGATCGACACGGGATCGTCGGTTTCAATTATGGCCGAAGACCTTTACCAGAGTCATTTTTCTAATCGGTACCCTTTAACGTCTACTTCCGTCCAGCTTCTCGATTATTCAAAGTCCGCAATTCAAGTTCAAGGATGTTTCATTGCTGCGGCCTCATTCCATGGTAGATCCACCGCTATATTACTGTACGTTGTGCCTGGAGGAACCACCATTCTTGGATTAGATGGCATCGCGGCTCTGGACATGAAAATTCAAGGCTCACCCCTTAAATGTCTCCTGCTGTCACAAGAAGCACCTGTACTACCTCCAGAGTTACGTTCTGAATTTGAGCACTTATTTTCGAAAGAACTCGGAACAGTTAAAGGTTTCTGCCACAAGGTCAGAGTACGTGCTTCGGTGCAGCCAGTGGCCAGCAAGCTGAGACGGCTACCACTTGTCATTCGGGAGCAAGTTTCGGCAGAAACACAGAAATTGGAAGCCCAGGGCATTATTGAGCGTGTTGACTCGTCGGAGTGGGTGTCACCTATTGTGGTGGCTAGAAAAAAAGATGGCTCCATTCGCCTGTGCGTTGACTTACGGGAGCCAAACAAAGCTGTGGTTGTGGACAGTTTTCCTCTGCCACAAACTGAAGAACTGTTGAACAGCTTGGCTGGGGCACAGCGATTCTCGAAGCTTGACCTAGCATCTGCGTACCACCAATTACCACTCAGTCCAGAGAGCCGGGACCTTACCACCTTCATCACTCACGATGGACTCTTTCGTTTCAAGAGAGTTTGCTTCGGACTGGCGTCGGCACCCTCAGCGTTTCAAAAAATGATGCATATGATCCTAAAAGGGTGCAAATGTGTCTTATTTTACATTGACGATATAATAGTGTATGGACGTTCCCGAGAGGATCATCTGCGCAATTTGCGCGCCGTTTTGAAGCGCCTCTCTGAAGCGGGCCTCAGGCTCAATCACAAGTGTGTTTTTGACGTCGCAGAACTGACTTTCCTTGGTCATGTTGTCAGCGCTAGAGGATTATTTCCACTAATGTCATCCGTTGAGGCAATAACCAAGGCACCATCACCTAAAAACGTCAACGAACTGCGTTCTATGCTGGGACTTGCAGGTTTTTATTCCAAGTTTATTCCCCACTTTTCTGACGTTGTGGAGCCAATGCGTGCCTTGCTTCGAGGAAATGCGCCGTTCGTTTGGACTGCGGCAGCACAAAGCAGTTTGGAGCAACTGAAAGCTCGGCTCACATCTTGCCAAGTGCTTCATCTCTTCGATCCTCATCTACCTGTGTATGTTACAACGGATGCCTCAGGATATGGATTAGGTGCGGTGCTTCAGCAGGATAACGGAACCTCACTGCAAACTGTCGCATTCGCCTCACGCACTCTGCAACCGCATGAACGACAATACTCAGTTGGCGAACGTGAGGCTCTTGCCTGCGTCTGGGCTTGCGAACATTGGCACGTTTACCTGTGGGGAAGGCCATTTATCCTACGGACTGACCATGCAGCGTTGGTTACGCTCTTTTCAACGAAAGGTACAGGTCACCGTCCATTGAGGATCGCGCGCTGGTCATCACGGTTGCTTTGCTACAACTACACCATGGAATACAGAAAGGGCAGTGAAAACGTCGTGGCTGACGCTCTCTCCCGGCTTCCCGTACAGAGTTTACTCCACGGTGCACCTGAGGAAGAATTCGTATGCCTTTTATCTCCAGTTGTGACCATGCAAGAACTGCAAGAAGCAAGTGCCAATGATCAGGTTATCTGTCAAGTGAAGCACTTCACGACTACTTCTTGGCCTGACAAGAAATCTCTGTTAAAAGAGTTGCTACCTTACTTTTATGTGAAGGCTGAACTTTCTGTCGTAAGTGACATCCTATGTCGCGGTGACAGGATTGTCGTGCCGGCGACCTTGACACGCCGTCTTATGGATCTGGCCCATGAGTCTCATCCAGGCATTGGTCGTACAAAAGCTCGCCTGAGAGAGTCTTACTGGTGGCCGTGCATGGATAGTCACATTGAAGAACTGGTGCGCACGTGCGTGATTTGCCAGTCTTGTGACAAGTCCGCACGTACCTTTCCAGCGCCACTGCAACCTGTTCCTCTTCCTGACGCGGCGTGGGAAAAAATTGCCATCGACATTGTGGGACCATTCTCGCAAGCTTCGGCCGACTACCGTTATGCAATTACTGCCATTGACTATTATAGCAAGTGGCCTGAAGTGGCGTTCGTGCGAGATGCGACCACTTCTACAGTGAAGAAGTTTTTACTTGAACTTTTTGCGCGAGAAGGATACCCACGTGGTATTGTATCCGATCATGGACCACAGTTTTCGTCAGCAAGCTTTGACGAATTTCTCACGGAGCGTGGAATAACGCACTACAACTCTTCCGTGTATTACCCACAAGCTAACGGCTTGGTCGAAAGATTCAACAGGGTGCTGAAGTCATATATTCAACTAGCCCTGCTTGAACGTCGTGACATACGAACAGCCATGCTTGATTACCTACAAGTATATCGCTGTACACCTCACGCGACTACTGGTGCGGCACCCGCAGTTCTCCTTCATCGACGCCAACCTCGCACCAGACTTGACATATTGGGATTGCCTGACAGATGCTTCAGCACGGACCCGTCAAGGGCGATTGAACAGCTACGAGAGCATGTCAAAAAGAAGCAAATGATCTCGAAGAGCTACACCGATGAAAAACGTGGAGCCAAGGAACCCAGTTTCGTCGTTGGTGATTACGTGCGCGTTAAGACAACTGCAGCTCACGGTAAGCTGTCTTCACAATTCTCCGCGCCCAAGAAGATCATTGGAAAACGGGGACCGGCCTCGTACCTTTTGGACGATGGGCGTGTGTGGAACGCATCTAAGTTAATCGCAGTTCACCCCGGAGCGGTCAACAAAATGAAATCGGGCACCCCTGCTGTTATGAACTGGACACCTGCATTTAATCGGTCTTCTCATGCATTACAGCCTGAAACCTCTGCTCTTATGAACTGGTCCCCTGCATCTGATCGGTCATCTAGTGCGCCCCAATGGGACACATCAAGAGCGGATGGTCATGAAAGGGCAGACCCCGTATCATCTCCACCAGACGGCACGCAAACTTTGACCAGTCCAGGATTTAATGCGCCTGCAAGGAAAAGCAAGCGTAAAAAGAAGACCCCAAAGAAATTGAAGGACTTCGTTAGGAAGTAGACAAAAACAGTTTTGTGTGTTTCTACCATTTATTTTTTATTTTATTTTATTTTTTTTGCAAGAGGGGATATGTGGTATAAGGCGTCGCTACCGACTACAGCGCTGTGCGGTGGCACGCGCTCGGTGGCCGCCACGGGGAAGAAGAAGAAGATGGAATAAAGATGATGCCCCCATTTATGCCGTGACTGTCATTACGTACGATGCAACAATGCCGAACTCGCAATTGCAGTTGCAGAAGTTGGTTTTGCGAGAGCGCACGGAGCCTTTTGATATTTGAAGAAGCCAACAACAATACGACTTTAAAAAAAATATTCGGTTTCTAATTTTTCTTGGTTTGTAGTTTGCTATACGGAGTTACTATACAAGGGCGGATTATGTGCAATAAAATACGGTATTGATGTAAATAGCGCCTCACAATCTTCATATGCATCTCAGTGCTCGACGGGTACTGGAAGCGTCTAGTCCGCCTTGGGACTAGTTTTTAAATATCGTAATCAATGTGCTTATTCGGATGCAGAACACAGCGGCGATGTGAGTTCTCTCAAGGTCAACTGTCTTGATTGTTGCCGGCTTTTCGGATAACAAATGGTTCCATACCTGTTCTAAGAAATCCATAGGTGACGGGCTAGCGGACGCGTGAGCTAAGGAAAATTTCTTGATTTCTAGACTCGCACGTCACTCGAAGGTTCATATTGTTGTGCAAAAAAATATTATCATTGTTATTATTATAGCGCTAATGACGAAACGAAAAGACGAACGGCAACCCTGCACGACTGGCTCGTGACGTAACCAAAAACACACGATGACTCGCAGTAGTTTCTACTCGCTGCGCGCGGCGTTCTCCTTATCACACTACTCCAAATGCACGCGGAAAAGTCCCACTTCCGTGAGAAAAGAGGTCCAAAGCTTTTGCGGAAAAGCCAACTTCCTGAGGCGATTCGCCATGCTGCTCGATATATGAAGTGTTCAGGCTATTGTGCTAGATGTAGCCGTAGATTTTCTTATGCATTGACTTGAAGCATTTCTGTGATCGGAATTGGTTCGATATAAAGAATAGCAAGTTTACTCGAGTTCGGGAAAGACGGGTTCGATTATTAAATAAAGGAGAAATCGAATCGTTTACAATAATAATTAGTATACAGATACAAGGAGTGCAACGTGTTTAGAAATCAATCCCCACCGCACGCACACACAAAGAAAAGACTGATTGGTGGCCCGAAAATAAACCGGAACTTAGGAGAGCAAGCTATATATAATATATTGCTCGAAGTCGAGAAATATTTTAAAATTTATGTGTAATTTTAATGACGAAGTAGTCAAACGGTGTCTTATTAGCACAGCTGCATTTAATGCTGTCATGCAAAGAACAGAGTCGCTAAGAATGCAGCCTTCTCACCAAAACACAGAGCTCTCAGTAAAAAAAAAAGGTCATTGGGTTAAGCATACAAGATTCCAAGCTGGCGAATTAAGTCGTCGCCTTCCTCGAGAAACGACTGCGTGAAATAAAACAAAGAATAAAACTAGTCTCGAATTCTACCCCAAAACAATGTAGACCAATCTTCTCTTTCTCTGGTAGCTCATACCCGATGCAGTGGATTGGCTGAATAATAGTAATTCTTTCAGTATTTTTTTATATCTTACTCATATAAGCTCGAATTCACCAATATAACGAACTTAAATATTTCATTACTAATTATTCGTACTTTTTAAAAGGATGAAGAATTTCGCCAGATATTCTTTTACGCTAACTGATGAATTCCTCAATGAAGAATGAAACACTTCTGTGACTGTAGACCAGAGTAGAGGTGCCAAAAGAAATAATACTTGATTCGCATACTTCCAGACCCAGATTTCGAAGAGGTGGCACCATGAGTCTTCTCCTCAATAACGTGAACCGGCGACAGAATAGAAAGTAATGACTAATGGTTTTCTTCCTCATTACAGAAAAGGCGCAGAGGGGAAAGCGCTATAGACTTGCCCTACATAGGTCTACATAGGCCACGCGGCAGCGACATTTGACATTTAATTGGTTATAGCCACTTCCATTATTATCGAACTCGATAAGTCGCTGTGTCAGGGAAATAATAGGTGCTTATATTTAGTAGAAGTCGTCAGTACAAGGTATTTTATGTTTTTTTAATATTGTTACGTGAGTAACGATATTTGCAAGAGCATATATGCTCTTGCAAATATATTTGCAAGAGCGGTTGCAGCACTGGCCAGTCTGGCTCCGAGCTCGAGCAGCAGCGACCCTCATCTTCTTCGTCGGGCGCACACGCGCATTCGCACTATGGTTTGTGGCAGCCTACAGGTAGCATAACCCCCGTCGGCAAGGCGCCGTCTCGGCGCATCTAGATGTCAAGATCATTGGGCGAGTGGTACTGCTTCAGGCGTGCGACGTGTACGATGTCGCTGGCCCTAGGGGTGGATGAAGACGGCGAGGCAGCAGGAGTGATTTCATAAGTGACGGGAGTCACCTCACGAAGCACTCTGTATGGCCCTGTTGTACCGAGAGAGCAGCTTGTCAGACAGGCCAACGTGCCTGGTCGGAGACCACAGCAGAACCAACGAACCGGGCGAAAAGTGCACATCGCGGTGTCGTTGGTCGTACCGACGCCGTTGGTTTGCTTGGGAGGTCAGAAGGCGAGCACGAGCGGTTTCCGCGTGCGTGGGCGGGCCCGGCTGATGGCGTCCAGAGCATATTGTGAAGTTGGAGCTGCTGGTAACGGAATCGTCGTATCGAGGGGTAATGTGGGTTCGCGGCCGAACAGCAAGAAAAAAGGGGAGTAAACCAGCAGTGTCGTGGCGCGAAGAATTGTAGGCAAATGTCACGTATGGTAAAGCGATGTCCCAGTCAGAGTGATCTGAGGAAACGTACTTTGCAAGCATGTCAGTTAGGGTTCGGTTCAGGCGTTCTGTGAGGCCATTTGTTTGCGGATGGTACGACGTAGTGAGCTTGTGGCGTGTTTCACAAGAGCGTAGGATGTCCGCTATGACTTTCGATAGAAATGTGCGGCCTCGGTCCGTGAGCAGCTGGCGTGGAGCACCATGTTGCAAGATCACGTCGTGTAGAAGAAAATCGGCGACGTCAGTGGCGCAACTTGTTGGAAGGGCGCGTGTGATTGCGTAGCGTGTGGCGTAGTCTGTGGCCACAGCTATCCACCTGTTGCCAGCAGAAGACAGAGGAAAAGGGCCGAGTAAGTCCAAGCCGACGCGAAAGAAAGGTTCAGTAGAAATATCGAGTGGTTGAAGGCGCCCAGCCGGAAGCGTCGATGGTGTTTTGCGGCGCTGACATTCCTCACACGCCGCGACGTATCTTCTGACGGACCGTGCCAGACCTGGCCAATAGAAGCGACGGCGAATCCGGTCGTATGTGCGGGACACACCCAGGTGACCGGCAGTAGGAACGTCATGGAGTTCGTGGAGTATAGCCAAGCGGAGGTGTTTGGGTATGGCAAGCAGCAGAGATGGGCCGTCTGGATGGAAGTTATGCCGGTATAATGTGCCATTCTGGAGTACGAACGAGCGATAGGATCGGTTCGATGGGGAGGAGTCGAGGCGCTCAATGATAGCCCGTAGGGCTGCATCACGGCGTTGCTCGTCGGCTATGTGGTTCAGTTGAGAAACGGAGCACACGCAGGCGTCGTTGTCAGGTATGGTGGCTGATGGGCCAACTGGATAGCGAGAAAGGCAATCGGCGTCCTGGTGCAGGCGTCCAGACTTGTATATCACAGCAAAGGTGTATTCTTGCAGTCGCAGAGCCCAGCGACCAAGTCGACCTGTAGGATCTCTTAAGGATGAAAGCCAGCAGAGCGCGTGGTGGTCGGTGACGACGGAAAAGTGAGTGCCATATAAATATGGGCGGAATTTTGAGACCGCCCAGACAAGAGCAAGGCATTCTCGCTCCGTGATCGAATAGTTACGCTCTGCAGGTGTAAGGAGGGCGGCTAGCATACGCGATAACGCGGTCGTGTCCCTGTTGGCATTGGGCGAGAACGGCTCCGATACCGTGACCACTGGCATCAGTTCGGACCTCAGTTGGGGCAGATGGGTCAAAGTGGGCCAGGATAGGGGGGGCGTCGTCAAAAAGTGTTATGAGGTGAGAGAAGGCGGCAGCTTGAGTGGACCCCCACGAAAATGGAACGCCTTTCTTCAAAAAGATCGGTAAGTGGTTGGGCGATTGCCGCAAAATCTTTCACGAACCGCCTAAAGTAGGAGCAAAGTCCCACAAAGCTCCGGACATCTTTGGCGGATTGGGGTATTGGGAAACTCGTGACGGCACGAATTTTCTCAGGGTCCGGTCTCACACCAGAAGCATCGACAAGGTGGCCCAGCACGGTAATCTGTCGGCGGCCGAAGTGACACTTCGAGGAGTTCACTGGAGGCCAGCTTTGCGGAAGACTCGAGAATGGCCGACAGACGCTCAAGGTGGGTCTCAAATGTAGGTGCAAATACGAGGACGTCGTCTAGGTAACACAGGCATGTTGACCATTTGAATCCTTGTAGCAGAGAGTCCATCATACGTTCGAACGTGGCGGGGGCATTGCATAGACCGAAGGGCATAACCTTGAATTGGTATAGGCCATCTGGAGTGATGAAGGCGGTCTTTTCTTGGTCTTTCTCGTCTACGGCAATCTGCCAATAACAGAACGAAGGTCGATGGATGAAAAGTAGCGTGCGCCGTGGAGACAATCGAGGGCGTCATCAATACGTGGTAAAGGATACACGTCCTTTTTGGTGATTCGATTTAGATGCCGGTAATCGATGCAAAAGCGCCATGTGTTGTCCTTCTTTTTAACCAGGACGACGGGTGACGCCCATGGGCTTGATGATGGGCTCATAATGCCTTTAGTTAACATCTTATTCACTTCAGCTTGAATAATCTGGCGCTCCGACGCGGACACGCGATACGGTCGACGGTGAATGGGAGCAGCATCACCGGTGTTGATGCGGTGCTTTACAAGAGAAGTTTGGCCGAGTGGTTCGGTCGTCAAGGGTCGAAGATGTCACGGTAGGAAAGCTAGAAGGCGTGCGAGAGCGGCTGTTGCTCTGGGGGAAGGTCAGGGTCGATCATGGGACGTATTGACATGTCGAGGCATGTGGCATCGAGTGGGCGACAAGAAAATTGGTGCATGCGTCGGCTGCGAAAGTGGTGACGTGATCATCGGCTAAGGACCGCAACGTGGCGATTAGGATGCCTTCAGGGAGGACTTGCTTTGTGAAGCCGAAATTTAGACGTGTAGACGGGTCCGGTTGGAGGCTACAGTTACGAGCAGTGAGGACGGTGACGTCACGTGCCAGTAGGACATCAGGAATCGGTGTGACGATGTGTAATTCCCATCCAATACGGGTGAGGTCGTGGCGAATTCGGTGAATGTGAGGGCTTTTAGCGGTAAGCGGAGGAAGTCTGTGGCAGAAAGGCCGTGTTGAGGTTCAGGGTGAATATCCCGGCTGAAGAGAAGGTCTAAGCAAAGAGTACCAGCGGAACCAGTCCGATCCAGAGCACAGAATGGGTCGACAGGAAGTCCATCCTAAGATGAGGTCATGAGGACAGGTTCTGTAGTTTCGTGGCACCGTGAATAGAACAGGAATGTAACGGTCGGCGATGCTTATGCGAGCCTACACATGCCAATGACAGGAACAGTGCGCCATCGGCCACAAGTACAGCTTCGGTAGCAGGAGGCGTGAGTACTTTTCTTAAGCGGCGACAAAGAGGATGAACGCTGATTATGGACACATGAGCGCCAGTATCGACTATTGCCGACAGAGAGAATACCGTCCACGTGTACATCGACAAGATTTTTGTTCGTATGAAGCGTCAATGGAGGGTTTGGTTCAGACAGGGATGATGCAGCACTACCTCCAGGGGCTGCACTGTCTAGTTTTTCCGTCGGTACGATGAAAAGTTAGGCGCGGCGAGTGATGGCGGCGTGGCTGGGGCGACGGGGAACGACGGCGTTGAGGGGACGGAGAACGAGCAGGAAGGCGGCTGTTAGACGGTCGAAAGCAGGGGCGGTACGGCTGGACGAATACCGGCGAAGATCTTCATATGGGCTATAAGGTGCGAAAAACTGGCTCCTATGTGGCGGCGTCCAGGAGGCACGGCAGTAGCGGGAGACATGTCCAACGCGGTGGCACCGGAAGCAGATCGGTTTGTCGTCAGGAGTTCGCCATTCCGCCGGGTTGCGAGATCGTGGAGCAACAAATGGGGTCACGTCGAGGTGGATTAATGGGAATTGGTCTGGAGGGGGCAAGAGATGGGGCAAGCATCAGGGAACCCGCGGTTGGCGAATTCTTGTCGTACGACCGCCTGAATAACGGAGATCGCGGGGGTTGTCGGCATCGATGTTCGAAAGAAGTGGGCTGAAGCGGCGCTGGACTTGCTGCTTCAAGTTCCCGTCGAACGATACGCGTTACACTCTGCTCAAAGGGCGGTGTGACGGTAGAATCGGAGCAGGTGGACGTAGCCGCCGTGTTTGGAACCGAGAAAAAGGAGGGCGCACCCGACGGCTTTTTGCTGTTTCGAAACGGCGGCATTCTTGAATTACACGGTCGATGGTCGAGACGTTAGTGTACACCAGCAAATTGAAGGCGTCGTCCGCGATCCCCTTCAAAACGTGTCCAACCTTTTCAGCCTCAGACATCGCCTCGTCTACTTTTCGCAAAGAGCGAGAACTTCTTGGATGTATGACACATACGATTCAGTTGGCGACTGGACACGGGTAGCCAGCTCCTGTCGTGCAGCTGGTGGCGACCGGTCGGGTCCCCAAAGATGTCACGTAGCTTCTCCTTGACGTGTCCCAGCTGGTGAGTTCGGACTCATTTGTCTCGTACCAGACACGCGCGGGGTTCCGTCCAAGTAGAAGAGAACATAGCGAGCATCATGGTAGGGTCCCAGCGGTGAGTTTGACTGACCCGTTCATAAAGGCGAAGCCATTTGTCGACGTCGAGGCCAGGTTGCGCAGAAAATGTCCCGGGATCACGGGGTGTTTGGACGGCGACAAAGGTTGTCGGAGAAGCCGCAGATGGTGAAGCGGACGCGTTGCACTGAAAGCCATGGCGGGAAGCTGAAGGATGCGGCCACTGCGGAGCTGCGTGGTGAGACGGGGATCGTTCCACCTCCACCAAATATGTTACGTGAGTAACGAGAACAAAGTATTGCGAATTATTTCGAAAAATATATTTGCAAGAGCGGTTGCAGCACTGGCCAGTCTGGTCCGAGCTCGAGCAGCAGCGACCCTCATCTCTCTTCGTCGGGCGCACACGCGCCATTCGCACTTGGTTTGTGGCAGCCTACAGGTAGCAATATGATATA
>WOVY01006631.1:0-14013 GCA_013436015.1 Rhipicephalus annulatus
GAGCTGTAGAAACCATTCCAGAATACTCGTCGTCGAACGCGGTCTTAAAATCTGGAGAATCCTAGATGTCCAGAAGTTGGGAGCGTCGTGGGATTGTCGCAGAACATCCTTTCGCAGGTGTTGTGGTACGACGAGGTAAAAGTTCCGTGCAGTGGGGGTGTAAGTTGCGGCGATACAAACGTTGTCCTAAAGCAGGAATCTGCTAAGGAAGGGTCAGTATGACGCAATCGAAGGCGGTCAATGATATGAGCAGCGATAGATCTTGGCTCTCTTCGTCGCCACGTCAAAAAGTCAGTAATGGCTAAAACGCAGGCATCAGATTCTAAATCGGTGGAAATAGGTGAACCAACAGGATTTCAGGATAAGCAGTCAGCATCGCTGTGCAGCTTTCCAGATTTGTACACAACCGAGAACGCGTACTCCTGTAATCGAAGTGCTCATCGGCCGAGTCTTCCTGTAGGGACCTTAAGCGTCCACAGCCAGCAAAGCACATGATGGTCCGTTTTGACTGCGAGGAGACGTCCGTATAACTATGGACGGAATTTAGAAATGCTCCAAACGAGTGCTAAGCAATCTCGCTCAGTGATGGAATAGTTTTTTCCGCTTGCGACAGAACGCGACTAGCGTAGGCTAGTCGCGTTCTGTCGTATGCTCGTAGGCTGGTTGGTGCCATTCTGTATCTGAGCAAGTATAGCAGCAATGCCTTGACCACTTGCATCGGTTGCAAAGCTCTGTTCGAGCCGCTGAATCAAAATGATTCAACACAGGTGGTGATGTGAGGGTGGTAATCAATGACGTGAAGCATTGTTCTTGGTCCTGCCCTCCATAATTTTGAGGAGATCCGTTAGGGGCCTAGCATTACCCCGCGAAGTTGAATTTGATTTGTGGGGTTTAACGTCCCAAAACCACCATTTGATTATGAGAGACGCCGTAGTGGAGGACTCCGGAAATTTGGACCACCTGGGGTTCTTTAACGTGCACCCAAATCTGAGTACACGGGCCTACAACATTTCCGCCTCCATCGGAATTGCAGCCGCCGCAGCCGGGAATCGAACCTGCGACCTGTGGGTCAGCAGCCGAGTACCTTAGCCACTAGACCACCGTGGCGGGGCAAAGCGAAGTTGAATACAAAGCGGCAGAAGTATGAGCAAAGCCCAATAAACTGCGAACTTCTTATGTGGAATGCGCAACCGTGAATACTCAGACTGCACGGACTTTCTCAGGGTCGGGTCGAACACCAGTGGCGTCAACAAGGTGGCCGAGTAGTTTTAATCTGCTGTCGTCCAAAATGAGCATTTCGATGAATTCAGTTGGAGACCAGCGCAACGAAAAACGTCAATAATTACCGAGAGACGAGAACGGTTGGCTTTGAATAAGGGCGAAAAAAACGATTTCATTCATCGTCCAGATAGCAAAGGCAGGTTGACCTTTTGAAACCTCGGAGAAGAGAGTCCATCATACGTTCAAAAGTAACCGGGGCAATGCACATCCAAAAAGGCACAACCTTGAATTGGTAAAGGCCGTCGGGTTGTGATGAATGCTGTTTTCTCTCGGTCACGGTCGTCGACTTAAATTCGCTAGTATCAGATCAAAGATCAAGGGACGAGAAATAGTTGGCGCCGTGGAGGCAGTTGAGTGCATCATCGATTCGGGGGTAAAAAGGTAAACGTCCTTCTTGGTGCTCCGATTCAGGTGGGGAAAGTGTTGAACCCGTAACAGATACATTGGGCACCAGTGTCAATTAGAGCAGTAATGGCTAGCCATCAACGAACATTCGATTGTAAGTTGCGTCTTGAATTTGTTGCCATATGAGGGTTTTCGTTCCGAGTCGTCAATGCAGCGCCACCCCCGTGAGCTGCACCCGTCAGTTTCCCGTGGAATGACCAGAGTAAGCCAGGGACAGAAAGCGGCGATTTGAGGAGAGCGTGACGGCCGACCTTGAGGTGACGGCGAGCGGGTAGATCAGTTTCTTTGGGTGACGACGTCAGCGTAGGACGGTTCGCAGCGTGGAGATGGACGGCGAGGGTTGAAGAGTCCCTGAAGATGGTCATCCGGAAAAGCGGGTTGCAAATAAAGTCCACGGTCCTGAGGGTGGTCCACTCTAGGAAAGCTTGGCCGGAAATACCACGTGTTGCGAAAATGGCGGGAGATGTGCCCAACTCGAGAGCAAGAAAAGCAGATGGGTTGATAAATCGGTGCGTGCGCAACTCAGATGTATTTCGGTAGTAGTGTGGTTGAAACCGAGGAGTCGAAGTTGTCGCAGCGACAAGTGGAGCGGCGTGGTGGTTTGGCGTTGTGTATGGGAGTGCTCATGGGGCTGCGGCATAAACCTGGCGGGCTGGTGGAACCTGGACCCCAAGTTAGGAATCTCTTGAGGTACGATGGCTTGAATAAGTGAGACTGATGCCCACTTGTCATGCGCACGGGGCTGATAGGAAGCGGGTGCCATGCCTCCAGCTCCTGGCGAACAATCCTTGTGATATTGGCCGGAGGCGCAGGTGAACGGGGTGCTGCCGAATCCTCGCTAGACGAAGTCGCCGCAGTGTTTGGTAGTCTTGTGATGTGGTGGGTTTATTCACCTGCTTATGGCTTTTTCAAATAGTCAGCATACAAATATGATGGATTAAACAGTGGTACAGTTCTTGCAATTAGTATGTTGAAAGCATCATCAGCAATGCCTTTTAACACGTTACTGATCTTGTCCGTCACGGACATGTTTTTCTCAGTCTTCCGGCACAGTGCCAGTACGACTTGAATGTACGTGACGTACGACTTCGTCGATGATTGAACACGCGACGCGTGTTCCTGCCTGGCTGCCTTCAGACGAGCAACTGACCGAATGAACAAGTCACGCAGCTTTTGCTTGCATAAGTCCCAGCTGGTTAATTCTTCTTCATGCGCCTTGTACCAGGCGCGTGCGGTACCCCGTAGGTAGAATAGAATATTTGCCAGCATAAAGCGTCTCGTCCCACCGACAGTGCTTGCTGACGTGATAGATCATGGACGCCGAAGATTGCGAGCCATTCTTCGGCGTCCATGCTGTCCATCCCGAAAAGCATATCAGGGTCAAGAAGATGGGAGGGGAATTACAGGTGATGGAGCCGGCGCGGATGACGAGGCCTGCGTGCAGGTTTCAGACATCGCGGCCGGACAAAACCGGTGTTTACTGAGGAGTTGCTGGGTTGTGTGAAGACGCCGCGCCTTTCACCAAAGTTGTAAAGGGGAAGACTTGTTCGCCGACAGCAATTCTTGCTAACAGCTTAAAGAGCGCACAATCATGCAGGCCAACGGGAGAAGCTCGAGAGACCCAAACCACTACAACCACGTCGTCGTCTTCCTCCTTTCGTTGGCCATTCCAGCTGTGGCGAAGCGATAGTTCCATGCACATATCAATATATGTATATAATATATATATATAACTACGTGTGTGTCTGACTTAGAAATTCATTGACTAATAGTAGAAGCTGATGAAAGAGAAGTGAGAATGGTTTAAACATGATGTATGAAGCCAGGCCACGTCTGCCTTTCGTCATATTGTTGTACAAGTCGACGGGATAAACCCTACCATCCCCTTTACCAGTCGCTCGTCGAAGACGCAGTTCCCCACAAGACGTCCTGAGCATACGTCGACTACCGAATGATCTAGCAGCACACAGCGACCATTCCCACGCCGGAACCATCAGAAGATCCTTAATCCTCAAGTACACCGGATCAGCGAACGATGGACCCGTACAGGACTGCTTTAACCTATTCGAGCTTCACACCGCCGCTCCATCCTGGTGGGAATGGGAGATGACCACAAACTTTGCTGACTACATCTTCGATGAGGCATTCAAATTTTACCTCACCCACAATTTTGAGAATGACGGGTCATGGCAGAAGCTCGAACAAGAGATGATTGTTCATTTTGACGACTACGACAAGGACTTTTTCATTTCAAAGCATCTTTGGACTATCGCACTCGGCCATCACATTCCACGCTATTTTCCTAATGCTTTATTGCTTTCCATCAAGTTTCTCTTCCGAAAGTCTAGTAATTTCAAAGTCGTCGCTCCACCATACGACACGAGATGTTGCATACCCACTTGATGCCCTTCATTCTTCGCCTTGCATACGTGGTCCACCACCCGGTTTTCTATTACACGGCTCTTCGAATGCTCTTTCCGCTCACCTTTTGCCTTACAGGAATGCTGTGTTCACAAGAGATAAGCTCAGGCATTGGAGAAATACCCTACAAGCCATGCTCCTTCCGTACGGGTTCATGAATCATCATTTGTTGCATACACACTCGACAGTAAAAACAGAACAGAAGGCTCAGACGCATGAAACGTTGCACGCTATCAGGCGCAAGAGCCTCTCGTAGTGAACAGCGTGGAAAAAGCTTCTGAAGAGCTTTTTGTCAACTCTGAAACATTATCTTCATTGTCTGAACTGCATGCCAACAGACTACAGACCAGCACCTGCCGCTGGATACAAAATCAAGATGCCAAGAAACTGGCGCAATGTTGAAGGAGCAATCCCACCGCAACACGCTCCACAGCAACATCAGCAACGCCGTTAAAAAGAAGTACAAGAATCAGAGACACTCCTATGAATGCACTAACACGGACAAGGACGCAAAGCAAGCCTCTTAAAGAAAATTTAAGACGTGACGTATCTTCACATAAGAGATTGGCGCCAGAAACGCTTTTGGCACAAAGATGAAGACTGCGCCTAATATTACAGCTCCGAAACCTCAGAGAACGCCGACCAAGACAAGAAGTCACCAGTTGCAACTCACAAAGAGCCAGACATCATCCCATTTGTTTATGACAGCAAGCACGCAAGCAGGGAAGACAGCTATGCCTACAAAGACTGATCTCCTGAAACTGCAAAGCCTTCAAACATCATCAATTTGTCGCAAAAGTGGCATTTATTGCATCAGTTTCTACAGTCCATTGCATACTTATACTGTCCCGAACGCAACAGCTAGACTCGCCCACCAGAGTTCTCACTAATGTAACCAAACTGCTACCCTCTCCTATAAATTCATTTCTGTGTGCCAGTTTACGGAACTGCCTTGTCACAAGGAGCTACTTCGTGTTTGGACATTTTCGCCTAAAGGCTAGGACTCTTCGTGTTTTGTTGCTTTTAACACGTGCATACTTTCGGAAGAAGGGGGAATTCTGTGACGTAGGAAGGCAAGTGACTGAAAGTAGAGGCTGATTAAAAAAAGTGAGAATGTTATAAACATGAGATATGAGGCAGTCCACGTCTGCTAGCTTTTATAGCGTGACACACACACACACACGCATATATATATATATATATATATATATATAATATATGTCAAACACTGCAAAACAAGTATCCCCTATAGCCAAGCTATTCGTTTTAAAAGAATTTGTTCGGACAACAGGGATTTCACTCGCAACTGCGACCAGCTCCGTAAAGCATTAACCGAACAACAATATACTTCACAAATAATTGACGACGCTCTCCAACGGGCCAAATGTCTCAATCGGAAAGAGCTCATCAGTAAAGTCAAGCGATTAGTGCCACCTTCCCGAACCAACCTCGTTCTAACGCATTCTGCATCTATTCCTAACGTGTCGCATATACTCAGAAAACATTACAACAAACTGACACAGAGCGATCGGCTTAAGGACATCTTCACTGAATCACTGCGGGTTGTATATCGGAGATCAAGGAACTTGCGGGAAATGGTAACTTCTTCCAAGTCTAGATTCATTGCTCCCGTTGGTTGTCACCCCTGTAAAAAAACGCGATGTAAAGTTTGTGCGCACATGACCACTGCGACTATTGCTAAAAGTACGGCATCTAACTTTTCACTTAGGATTAAAGGGGACTTAAACTGCGATAGCAGCAACATCATTTACTTACTTGAATGCTCAATCTGCCACATGAAATACAATGGTCAAATCGAGACATCTTTTCGCATCCGTTTCAACAACCACAAATCACACGTAAAGAGTTTGCCACATCTTCTATTTTGCCAAGCATTGTCATCTACCAGGTCATTCGTTTGACAAGATTATGGTGACACTATTAGAATCGGGTTTTAAATCGCACCATGATCGCGAAATTCGAGAATCGTTCTTGATTCACAAGTTAAACAGTCTGTTATCCGGCATTAACGAATGCGTAGGCAAAATGTTATGCCTTTCTACGATGCCCTGACGTCCGAAATTTTGAGAAATATTTAAAGAAGCATCTCTGACGTATAGTATACTTCCTAAAGGTTATCACACATTAATTTTTTTCATGCATGATCCTCGTCGTCAATGGTGAATGTTACAAATGCCTTTTACATGCCCACAATCTTGTCTATTGTATTAGATTTTAATGGTTTGTAGTGTAGTCATGGCTGTTTCAAAGAATTTTTGTGACACTTACGTGCTGATCGCACGTGTTTTGTACTGACGTGTTCATGCCTGCCCATAGAAACGGCCACAAACTCGTATTTCTGTTAATCCTGACGAAGGCCGTGCCACGGTCGAAATGTAGAGTAATTAATTATCAAATTTTCGTAAGTGTGCTCTTTAATGCTAATTTTATATATATATATATATATATATATATATATATATATATATCGACGCAAGATACACTTTATTTTCACGCGCCAGTCGTTTGCTACGCCCTGAATGTTGCCTGTGGTGTGCGTGCGCAGGGAACGAGCGAAGCGCCGGTGGGGACTACCAGGATCAATATTTACAACTCTCAGGCACGTGCGAGCTGCGCAGAATAAGAGAGGACGACGGGGTGCCGAACTTGGAAGAAGTCAAGGTGTTCTGAACGTAAACATTTTTCTGCCACAAGTGCGTGGCAACTGCGCGTGACAAATATAGTTGGGCAGCCGGTGTATGAACCCAAACTCTTCTGAAGTTGGAGAAGGTGATTCAGAGCAAAGGATTCTCGGACCCACCGAGCTTACTCCTGTTCACCAGCGCAGAGGCCGTCGGCTACGTGGTGAGGACCCTTAGTTTGCCCTTTGCATTATACAGGAAGAGTCACAGTTCCCAGCAGAGACGCTACCAAGATGACTTCACAGGCCGTGCCAACACAAATTGTATAGATCCGCCTATGACGCCCGAACCATCTCATGGTAACGCACACGAAGACGCAGAGGACTGGCTCGAGCGATTTGAGAACGTCGCGAGGGTTAATGACTGAATGCTGCTCAGAAGCTACGACGTGTTTATTTTCTGATAAGATTTCGCCCGAACGTGGTTCGAAAACCACGGGGCTGCTATCTCGACAAGGGACGGCTTTCGACGTGAGCTACTTGCCACCTACCTAGGTACGAACGACAAGTATAAAGGCTAGACCTCTCTCCAAGGTCGAAACCAGCGGAACAATGAAAGCGTGGCCTTGTATGTAGACGACATCAGCCGTCGCTTACTCTGGGCAGACCCAAACTTGAGCGATGACAAAAAGTTTTGCCATCTAATGCGAGGCGTAAAACAGAATTTTTTTGCCAGTTTGGTTATACATACACCGTTCTCCGACGTGGAGTTTTGTTCTGAGGCAGCCACAATAGAAAGAACGCTTCAGCAATGAGTGCTATTGCACAACCGAGATCTGCACATCGCCTGCGTTGACGCAACACTGGCTGTCTTGGGAAACAGTATAGAGTTTTCTTGTGAACTCATGAGGTCTTTGGTGCGAGAGGAGCTCCAGCGACAGTGGGTCAACCACAGCAGTCCAGCTGTGTCATCACTGGCAGACCTCGTGTGTGACGAAGTCAGACTGGCGGTTCAGCATCCCCAGCACATTCGGGAGGGTCAGCAGTATTCCCAGCCAGAAGGGTCACCATCATTATCGCAGAGAGCCTCATTTGCTGACGCTGTACTGCAAGAACTCCCCTTTTGTAGGGACATTCGCAGCCACTTTGGTGTACAGCACTGCACCACCAAACACACACCCGCCACCAGATATGAGATCAAGAATGACTGATATATCGTGCACTCTTGACAAGGTACCTCTCTGCCACCACTGTAGAGAGGCCTGCCACCTGTATATAATCTGCCAGTACGCCCAGGCAGGGCTTCGGGTATTTGCAGTGATTGCACCTAGGCCTCTGAACAGGGACATTCCTTTCGAGATCGAGCAGTACTTGTCGTCTCGTCAGTACTCTCATGACCTTCAGCCACATCAGCCTCGCTCGACAGCACCGTTGAGATATCGGCCACCGAGTCCCCCTTGATCATCAGCCTCTCCAACTGCAAGGCGCCGTTCACCAAGCCTGGCTCGGGAAAACTAGAGCCGCTGACCTGTGGAGGTAAGGCTGCTGCCAATGCTGTAACAGAACCTCCATCACTGACTTCGCATGATAACGACGGACTATGAAGCCGATACAGCAATCATAACGTCGCTCCCCACTTGCAAGTATTTCTGGCCGCCATGAAGTGATCGCACTAGTGGATACAGGTGCGGACGACCCAAGTAATCAAAAATGAGCTCACCAGAACACTCAAGAAGGTACTGACCCCATGGGTTAGACATCAAGTTCAAACCACCGGGGGACACCTCATCGATCCGATTCCTACGTGTACGGCAAGAATCGGAATAAGGGGTTTCACATACGTCACCAGTTTCATTGTGTTGCTCGGAATGCTCTCGAGACGTAAATATTGGTATAAACTTCTTCAAGGTTATTGATGCTGTAATTAACATGCCCGAATCATGCGACACATATTCACTTAAACAGGCGATGGCAAACGTTAGAAACGAAAGAAAAAGGTAATGATGTGTGGATGGCGGATGACTACGTGGCGGTACCCTGAAGGTCAATGGTAGCGGTCTCGTTAAGGAGCAATGAGTTCAGTGATCATAAAAGGCTGTCTGGCAGCAACACTACGCTCATACTCGAAAAGGGTACCTGCATGGCAAGGGGCCTTGTGCAGCTTCGTGATAAATGTGCTAACGTGACAAACTTTTGGAATGAAGTAAAACACCTTGCGAAAGGGACCGTTATTGCAAGTTATAATGACTTCATTCATGTTGTAAACCAGAGCACCTCTGAGACGTCACCACCTGATTTTCAAGTTTTGGATGCTGTACTGAAATACATTGACATAGACCAATGACTGTCGCCAAGCCAGAAGAAACAAATAGAAAACATCGTAAAAGAAATAGCCGCGTGTTTTTCAACGTCACCTAAGTTCGACAAACTCCCATTACTAAGCACCACATCAATGTCAATCAGATCAGTCGGACCCATCTGCCTGCACACCTACAGGATGCTGCTAAAAAAACAAGGAAGCGATCGGAAACCAAATCCAAGAAATGCTCAAAGACGATGTAATTCAGCTGAAGGTGAGTCTATGGGCGTCACCGGTGGTACTCGTCAATAAGACCCGTCCTAACGATTCTGTATAGACTACCGAAAGTTGAACTCTGTCACTTAGCGAGATGTTTATCCTCTTCCTAGAATTGTCGATACTATCAATAAATTACAATATGCGAAGTTATTTTCTTCCCTAGACCTAAAAGTGAGCACTGGCTGATAGAAGGACACGAACGCGTATGTGAGAAAACTGCAATCGTTACAACATATGGCATATTCGAAGTTGAAGTACTTTCATTGGCCCTATTTTTCGCTCCCGCGAGATTTCAGCGGATACCAGACAGTGTGTTTTCCCTTCCTAAGTGCCAGTTTTGCCTCGTTAAACTTGACATTGTAGTTTTTTGGCTACTTTCAAGCAGCACGTTGAATGACTCTGATCTGTGCTTGAAGCTTTTGGTTTCGCGGACCTGACGACAAAGTCTCAGAAATGCCACTTCAGCTTCTATGGGCATGTTGGGCATGTTTGGCATGTGGGCATGTTTTTTGAGCATGTTGTCTGTTCTGAAGCTAGTCACCCGGTCCCTGAGAAGAGCGCGGCAGGACGAAAATTTTCTAAACGAACGAACAAAAAGACAGTTATATGTTTAGTAGGAAGATGCTCCTATCACTTGGCTGTAGGAACAGAAAGATGCCTTCAATGATCTGTGACACCGCCTTCAGAGCCATTCAGTTTTCGCACATTTTCACGATGAAGCCGAGGCTGATATTCACACTGACGCAAGAGACCTGGGTCTCGGGGCCGTCCTTGCTCAGTGGCACGATGGTATAGAGTGGGTTATTGCGAACGCTAGTCGTACACTATCGAAGACTGAGGCTAATTAGTTAACGACCGATAAAGAATGTCTTGCGGCTGTTCGGGCTTTAACCAAGTCCAAGCCACATTTAAACTGAAGATCTTTTCGAGCTATCATCAGTGATTCCCATTCGCTGTGCTGGCTGGCAAACCTCAAACACCCATCAGGACGTCTTGCGAGATATAACCTACGACTGCAGAAATAAGACGTAACGGTCTTCATAAGCATGGTCGCAAGCACAGTGATGCTGAGTCTTTGTCACGTGCAACGGCTTATTCCGCGGAAACAACCTTTATGGAAAGCGAACAGGATGCTCTTTTTCGGGAAGCTGTCACTGCATGATGGATGGCACAGGAGCAGAAATTTGATCTTTAGTTGGTGCTGCTGATCAAATACTTACTGGGACAACCCGTTGACCTTCGTCGTGTTCTTTACCGAAGCCTGTCGTCGTTCATCCTGCGAATCGACGTCTTGTACAAGAGAAATTCCAAACCCAGTTTGGAGAAATTCCTTATTGTCGTTCCTACAGCGCTACAATCTGATATTGTGGAAGCATGCCACGATCACCCATCAGCAGAGTATTTGGGAATGAACCGTACGCTGGCACTATTCGCACGAAAATACTACTGATCAAAGTTGCTAATTCTCTGCAGCACTACGTAATAACCTTCAAGTTTGCCAAAGGCGCAAAACACCATTATTTTATTTATTTATTTACTTACAGAATACTGCAGTTGAAAGACCAAGCAGGGGGGCATAATAAAAGTTGACTTACAATGTAACTTGAATAAAAAGAAAGTTCAAGCAATAAAAACTTGTTAAGGCACTAGAACAGAGAGTAACATTTGAACAAAGCTAAATGGCAGCAAGAAATTGCAAATTGCAACCGGAGAATGCAAATCAAATACAACGTGAGACAGTCTGAGATCTTGAGTTGTACGGTTAATACGGAAAGATACATAGTTAACAAAGTCAGCATTTTCATTATCACAGTATGATTTAAAAGGTAACGCGTCCAATTATTGATCGTCCGAAGAAAGAATGAGTTAATGAAAAGATTACTGCGTGCAAAGTAAGGTTCACAGAGTGTAACTGTGAGTATGTTAAGTTTGTCTTGAGATTCGATTTCTGATATAGGTTTCTGGACAAATGTTAAACTTACGGAAATAAAAGAGTGTAGAAATTTCAGCCGGGCAACAGCTCTTCGGTATTGTAAAGTAGGTATGTCATTATTGGCCATGATCGTTGTTGGCCAGTCATTTCTGTGGTAGGCAATAAACATAAAGCGAACCATCTTTCGCTGCACCATCTCAAGCTCTTAACAATTTCTTTATATGTAGGTCCCAAAAGACACTAGCATAATCTAACTTTGGTCTTATAAAAACATTGTAGGCCAACATTTTGATTTCTGAGGGTGCTGTATTTATTTTTGTTTCAAAAAACTGAGCTTTCTAGAAGCTGATGAGCATGTCTTAATAATGTGGTTTAACCTCGTTAGGGGGCTTGTAATTGTGACGCCCAAATATTTATATTCGTTAACCTTAGTCAATGGACAGTTGTTGAGAGAATACGTATAACTAAAACGGTGTTTCTTATTTGTTATATGCATGACAACTGATTTATTCCTATTTAATTTCATTGACCAATCTTCACACCACTGACCCATTTCCTACGTCGTTATCAGAGAAGCGATGGATCATGGTTGGAACGGACTATTTGCCTAGATGTGTGGAGAGGGGATCACTTGTTTGGGGAAGGGCTGTTGAAGTCGCCAAATTCTTTGTCACCAACTTTGCACTGTGCATGAAGCCACTACTGTGCTGATCAAGGATCGGGGAACAGAGTTTACAGCTGACTTGACAAATTCCATCATGAGATTGACACACACAAGTAATAAGGAAACCACGACGTTTCATCCCGAAGTAAATGAATTGACAGGAGGGCTCAACAGAACGTTAGCTGATTTGTTGTCGACGTAGGTCGGTCGTAGAGTATCGACATGCCCCAGAGTACCCACTGTTTACGCAACGGTCGCCATATAATACCGCTGTGAAGGAAGGCAACACGAATGACACTTTTCCAACTTGTCTTTGTCCAAACAGTCACGACGCCCCTGGATGCAACGTTACCAGTCAATGGTAACTCCGACCATGACCTTAACACCAGTGACGCCATGAAAAAGCTGAAGAAGCAAGGCAGCTGGCACGACATCTCATTCAGCAGCAAACGAAATGGTGATGCCAGTCGATATAACTTGCAACAAAGAGACGTCAAGTACGCTCTGGAGACAAAGTATGAGTATGGACACCCGTACGCGTACGTGGGCTTTCCGAAAGACTAGTTAAATTTTCTTGGGTCCCTACAAGGTGCTTCGCCAGTTTAGTCTTTTGAACTATTAGGTTTTCGCAGCGGAGCAAGTAACATCATCCACGTGACCAGGTGCAACGTCATCAAGCATTGCAGTGAATAGGCATGCGTACGCCTGCCTTGCCTCTGTACAAATACACCGGCATCATGCAATAGAGGGCTCTCTCTTTTCATGTTGCTCAACTCTCCACAATCCAGATGCGGCATCGCACAGAAACTGTGCCCACCATCCGAATGAAGCCTCACCATGGACAACGAGCAATGAACCAACACCGCTGTATGATGCCTGGTACTACCGGTATGGTTACTATCCAAGAACAGCCTGGGATCTAAACAAGCATTGGGACGATGCATTCTCGGAAGGGGGATAATGAAGCAAGATGCAGTTATAGTTCGTGCACCAGTCATTCGGTACGCCCCAATGTTTCCTATGGTGTGCTTCTGAAAGAGAACAAGCGATGCGTTGGTGACGTCTACCAGAATTGACATTGACAACTCAGACACGTGTGAGCTGTGCGGGATAAGAGAAAATGACGAGGTGCCGATCTTCAAAGAAGCCAAGTTGTTCTGAACGTGAACATTCTTCTCGACCTCGTTCGTTTGTGGAGTGCAACTTCGCCCGTTTATCTATTTGTATTAAAGTCTACTTTCCAACTGTGCGTGACAACATATAGAAAGGCAAAGTAAAGAGACAACGCCCAATCCTGCGTCGGCTGCTCTATTCTCTACCTCGTTTTCCTATGCCTCGCTCGCCTGGCATGCGCATTTTCGCCAGAGTTCCATTTTCAGTCTTCGTCATCACATTCGGTCATGACTGCAAGCATTGCCAATGGGCCACACGACAGTGTTAAGGTGGGTGACGCTAAATGCAGAAGTTTGCGTTTTTGGTGTGCGGTGCTGGCAAGGTCGCAGCGATCCTAGCCACGTTGCGACCAACGCCTGGGTAGTCGTATATGGATGGTATTACAATTCTCTTGGTCCGAGCTGTGTGGCATAAGAGAAGACGACGCGTGCCGAACTTGAAAGAAGCCAAGGTGTTCTGAACGAGAACATTCTTCTTTAACTAAACCGTTTGTGGGGCATAAGTTCGCCCGTTTATTTATTTGAAATAAAGTCTTCTTTCCAACTGTGCGTGACAATATATTGTAATGTAGAGAAAAGACACCACCTAATATTGCGGCGGCTGCTCTATTCCTTACCTTGTCTTCCTCTGCCTCGCTCTTGCAGCATGCGCATTTTTTTCAGAGATCCAGTTTCGGTTTTCGTCATCACACTCGGTCATGACTGCAAGCACTGTCGATAGGCCACACAACAGTTTCAAGTTTGGTGACTCTAAATGCAGAAGTTTACGTTTCTGTTGGATGATGCTGGCAAGATCGCAGTGATCGGAGCCCCGTTTTGACCCTACTTGGGAAGCCTGTGGACGCAATTACGGTAACAGCAGGAGAACAACTCAGCCGAAGCCATCAACACCATGATGGAACATGATGTTATTCTTAT